>JAQZBX010061419.1:0-17108 GCA_029593785.1 Cabassous unicinctus
GCAGAATAAGCCCCTCCAAAGGGTTTTTGCAGGTAATTGAAAAGAGATGTTTTTTGGACTATCTCCTCAAATAGTATTTTGTTTAAAGGAAAAGACTGTAAAATTACTTATTTCTGATTCATAGTACCAAAAAATGTAATCTGGCAGCTTTTAATATTGACAAACAAACTTCCCATGATAACAGATAAATTGATCCACACATTCAGTTTTCTTTACTCAAAAGTAACAAACTTTGCACATCACTTTTACAGAAAATTCCTGCATTGTCCTTTCTTCCTAGTTATAAGCTCATGAAAGAGCCATTAACACTGTTCCTTTAGTCCCTCCCACCCATGCTCAGGTCTCCAGAGGCAGAAAAAAGAAAATCTCCCCAAGCATTCTAATGAGAAACTAGTCAAATACCAGCAAGAAGAGCAGATGGAGGGCTTTTCTCCTCCATCTTAGTCCCAAGAAAGTCCTAAATTATGTGCAAATTTTGATGTAAATACTCTACCTCTACATTTTATTTGCTTCTCAGGCTCTTAACTCTCTTTGGAGAGACTAACAATCCCATTTTTAATTACCATGAACATCCAATTTCTAATCTTACATTGAACTCCTTGTCATTATGAAGCTAAACTTGATCGTAAACGGGATGTTTTTCATGCTGCATTACTTTTCTCTTTCAGACACAACATAGTTCAAATCATGTTAATCTTCATCGTTTCTTTAGGGGTGAACTTCACGGAGCCAGTTTATGGCCCCCTATGGCAATTTTATAAAGTGAAAAAACTGGAGCTATCCCTATGTGATTTTTCAGGCACCTAGGAGAATCACATTCAGATGTAATAGAAATAAGCTTTATATTAGTTTCCATGGAATGTTGATATTCCTACTGTCATACTAGCTCAGAATGCCCTGGGAAAAATTTACCTTAAAGTATTAAATATTAGAAATAAAAGTTTTACATTAATCATGATCAGGTTGAACAAGATGCCCAGATACAACCAAGTTCTTTATTTCAGCTAAGTCCTGATATAGAGTCTTATTGTAAATTTGACCTCTATCTTTTTATAGCTAGGCTATGATTTGAATGAAAAATTACCTCACTTAAACACAGTTCTGGGTAATGTTTTTCTTGACTTTTATACAATAAAGTGTTTTACTGCAACTGCCAGTGGAGAAGGTACAGATTTTCAAATCAATGTGTTCAGTGCCCTGGGAGAAACTAATTGACTTTTCAAAGAGTTAAAATTAATAAGAATTATATTCAAGCATTAAATTCTTACAAATATTTATTCCTTAATACTTACCTAATAACAGTAAATTGGTATTTCAATTCAAATTCACTCATTTGAACATTGTATTTATGCTCTTATAACAACAAAAACAAAATTGCTAAAATTATAATTGTTACACTATATTAAATAAATAATAGGTCAAAGTGAATATCTTGATAGATTAAAAAATGTGCAGGCAATGTCTTATTAGACCTTAAAGTATAATTAAACTTATCCAAAATTGTTTGAGAAAATGAGTCATATTATAAAACATTTTTATTATAAGCAACATGTAGAAAAAAGCAGTTCAGGGCAGCAGTCAGAAGAGCAAGATGCATTAATTTAAACAAATATTTAGATAATGTTCAAACAAGCAATTCAATTTTCTGAGTGATAGCTTAATGCCAAAATATAAATTATAATTTAGAAATAAATGCAAAAGATTGAAAAGAATGTGTTTGTCTAGAGACTTACTGATCAGTGACTATAAAGACAGTGATGGAAAGGGTATCTGATTTGACCTCAGAAGATTAGAATAGATCAACCACAAAAAGTTTAAAGGCAAATCTCAAAAGGATCCCACTATTTAAAGCAAAAATAATACCAATGTATAGTAGGTATTTAAGCATACTTATAAATGAAATGTATGGTAACAATAGCTTAAAAGATGTGAGGAAGGGAGTAGAAGTATGTTTTGTACAAGTTTCTTACACGAATTAGAATGGTATAATATTATTTGAATGTAGGCTTATAAGTTAAAGATGTTTATTAAAAACCCTAAAGATACAACTACAAAAAAACACAATGAGGTATAACTAATAAGAAACAAAGTGGAAATAAAATATAATCATAAATGAAACATATTTGACCTAAGTGGAAAAGAACATTTTAAGCAAAGCAGGACCAAGAGCAAAGTTTTTAATGTATCCTTGTATCAGCATACCTAGGACAAGGAGAAATAAAATTCAGAAGAGGCTGTGGGGCTAAAAGCTTCTACAGGAAAAAGCTAATTTGGGAAACATACCGGTCTACTCCCATTTAGGCCTCCTCATTTTCAGATATGCAAAAGTATTTTGAGGGTCCAAAAACAACCAAAATTAGGAGCAAAGAGCCTATAGAAAATCACTTAAGCAGTTAAAATTTTCTTTTTTCCACAAAGGAGCTTACTGTAGAATTATATTAAATATCACAGAGCATAGAATAGCTGTGAGTTATTCTCCATCTTCTTAGAAGGCTGAACTAGGAAGTAGTTTAAATTTCAGTAAAAGAATTTACACTTAAAAGCAGACTGATTTAGAAATGAGTAAGGATTTGTGCTTCATATGGAAATTATTTAAGGATAGAATAGGTAGTGACTCTGAGGTGTGAAAAAAATTAACGTAAGAGAAGACAAGAGAAGAGAAAAATGGAACAAAAAGCCTAGCATATAAGACAGTCAGGCAACAAATAATAAATTGGCAGATTAAATCAAGCCATATTGGTAATTATATTAAATGGAAATGGTCTAAACAGAATAAAATGCAGAAATTGGTCAGATTGAATTAGAAAGCTAGAAAAAACTACATATTGTCTACAAGAAATAAGCTTTAAATGTAAGGACACAATGAGGAAAAATGTAAAATGATGTGACAACATTAATATAAGAAAAAGTATATTTCAAGGAAAAGAATATTGCCAGAGATGCAGAGGGATATTTCATAATGAAAAAGACATCAGTTCAACAGGAGAATATAAAAATCACAAGTGTGTTTATACCCAAAATATGCAGCTTCAAGTAAATGAAGAAAAAAATTACTATGAAACTGAAAGGAGAAATAAACAAGTCAACAATTTAATTTGGAGAGTTCAACTAGAAATCAGTGACAGAAAGATATAGTGAAAATCTCAAAATATGTGGAATATAAATGATGTATTTCTAATTAACACATGGGTCAAAGAAGAAATCTAAGTTAATTAGAAAATACCTTGCTGAAAAAAAATGAAACTACAAATCAATGAAATTTGTTTGATTCAACTAAAGCAGTGCTTATAGGGAAATTCATAGCATAAATGCTTACCATAGAAAATAAGAAAGATCTCAAATTAGTGGCTTTGACCCTAAGAAATTAGGAAAAGAAGAAAAAATTAAAGCAAATAGAAGAAGGGAAATTTCAAAGACAGGGACAGAAATCAAAGAAATAGAACATAGATAAGCAATAAAGAAAATCAATGAAAAAAAAAAACAGATTTTAAAAAAAGTTAAACATTGATAAACCTCTAGCAAGACTTATCTGGGAAAAAGGAAGTAACATGCTTACTCTAATATGGAAAACAAATAAAAGTATATTCCTTCAGATTCTACTGACATTAAAAAGATAAGTAAATATAAACAATGTTATGTCAATAAATTTGAAAAAGATGAAATGTACACATTCCATGAAAGACACAAACTAACAAAGCTCTTTCAAGATGAAATGCAGAATCTTAATAACAGAGCATTTATTATTTTCAATAAATTTGTAGTTAAAACAATCCCACAAAGAAAAATCTAGGCCCAGAGGGGTTTCACTGTTGAATTCTATGCAACATTTAAGGAAGAAATAACCCCAATTCTACCCAAACTTATCCAGGAATTAGAAGTGGGAGAACTGTCCAATTCATTTTATGAGGAGAAAATTACTCTATTAAAACCAGGCAAAGAAACATTAACGTAAACTACAGTCTATTATCTGAAATCAAAATAATCAAAAAATCTTCACAAAAATTTTACTAAATTATTTCCAGAAAAACATGAAAGAGCAATATATCATGACAAATTGGGATTTATCTCCAGAATGCAAAATTGGTTTAACATTTTAAACTCAATGTAATTCACCACATTATAATTTTAAAATAGTAAAGCCATTTGTTTGCTTAAATAGGTGAAGAAAAAGTATTGAACAAAATTAAAAAGTCATCATGATAATAATTCTCAGCAAGCTAGGAACAGAAGGAAATTCCTCAAACAGTAAAAGGGCATCTATTGAAAGGCTACAGTTAACATGATATTTAATCGTGAAAGACAATGTTTTCTGCTTACAGACAGGAGCAAGGCAAGGGCATCTACTTTCACCACTTGTATTCAATAGAGAACTGGAGGTTCTAGCCACAGCAATAAGGCAAGAAAAAGAAAAAGAAAATTACATAGATTGAAAAGTAAAAGTAAAACTGTCTTATTCATAGGCAAAATTATCAATTATATACAAAACATGCAAGAATCTACCACCAAATCTTCTAAATATAAACCACAAGTTTAGAAAGACTAGAGGATACAAAGTTAATGTTACTTTTTAAAAATCTATTGTATTTCTATATACTAACAATGAACAATTGGGAAGTGAAATTTTTTTTGAAATACCATATATAATACATCAACAAATAGAAAACACTTAAGGGTAAATTTATTACAATTGGTCAAAACCAAACACAAAAAACTACAAAACATTGCTGGATGAAATTAAAGAAGACCTAAATAAATTGTGATATATATCAGTTTCATGGATTGAAAGACTCAATATTGATGAAATAGCCGTTTTCCCCAAAGTAATATACAGATTCAATATACTCTCAATCAAACTTCCAGCAGAATTTTTGGTAGAAATTGACATGTTTATTCTAAATTTATGTGGAAATGCAAAGGAACTAGATGATAAAAAAATCCTGACAAAATATGAACATGTTTGGAACATGTAAACTAGCTTATTTTAAGACTTACTCTAAAGCCACAGTAATCAAGAAAGTGCAGTATTGGCATAATGATACTTAAATAGATCAATGGAGGAGAAGAGAGAGTCCAAAAACATATCCACACATATGTTCAATTGCTTTTTTACAAAGTTGCCAACATATGTGAAAGAGGAAAGGATTCTTTTCAAAATATGCATTTTTCAAAAGTTGGAGGTCAGCATACAATTAAATGGATCCTTACCTCATAACATACAAAAAATTAACTCTAAAGAGATCAAAGATCTAAATGCACAATCTAAAATCATAAAATTTCTAGAAGAAAACATAGGAAAAAGTATTTGATTATGTAAAGACTTTCTAGTACACAAAGCATGAATCATAAAAGAAAAAAATGATAAATGGATGTCATCAAAATTAAAAACTTTTACTCACCAAAATACACTGTTAAGAAAATGAAGCACAACCACAGATCAGGAGTATATTTTCAATATATGTATCTGATAAAAGACTTGTATCCAGATTATATGAAGAACTCTTACAATTCAATAATCAGAAGACAAATAACCCAATTTAAAATATTTACAAAATATTTTAATAGTCACTTCAAAACAAAAATGAATGGAAAATTAGTAAATGAAAAGATGTTCTACCTCATTAGTTATTAGGAAAATATAAATTAAAACCAAAATAAGATACCATTACCTACCACTAGAATGGATAAAAAAGAAAAATTTGCAATATTGTGTTAGTGAGAAACAAACACTCATACACTGCTGTTGTGAATATAAATAGTACAGCTACTTTGGAAAAGTTTTTGGTAGTTTCTCATAAATTTAAGCATACACCTATCACAAGATCCAGCATTTTCACTCCTAGATATTTATCCCAAAGATATAAAAGCATAAGTTCAGACTTATGTTCAGACAAATGTACAGAGCAGCTTTATTCTCAGTAGCTGTTTTAATTAATTAAAGGCTGCCAAAGCAATATACCAGAAATGAGTTGACTTTTACAATGGGGATTTATTAAATTATAAGTTTACAGTTCTAAGGCCAAGAAAAATGTCCACATCAAGGCATCAGTTGAAGCTCTCTCCCAGAAAACATGGCTGCCAGTGATCCTGGACTCCTGTCACATGGAAGGACACAGTAATGGTATCTGCTGTCTCTCCCTTCTCCTTCAAGTCTTATTGCCTTCAGCTTCTGGATGCTCCATCTGTGGCTTCCTTTCTGTTCCTGTGGCTGTCTCTCTCCTGGGTACTGTTGATTTCAGCTTCTGACTACCAGGACTTTCTCTCGTAACTTCTGGGGGTTTCTCTCTTCGCTGTGGCTCCCTTTCTCCATACTTATCCCATTTATAAAGGACTCCATTAAGAGGATAAGACCTACACTGGGTCATGCCCTACTGAGGTAATCTAATCAAGACCCTTAACTGGAGTGACTTAATCAAAAGTTCCCACCTGTGGGTTCACACCCACAGGAATGGATTAGCTCGAAGGACATGATCTTTTCTGGGGGTACATACAGTCTCAAATAGACACAGTTGTCTATTTTATGTGTACATATCACAATAGCAAGAACTGAAAAACAACTCAAATGTACATCAAGTGGTGCATGGATGAACAAAGTGTGTTATATTTTTATAAAAGAATACTATTCAGTAATAAAAAGGAATTAACTACTGATTCACACAAAAATGTGGATCAATTTCAAAAGCACAGTGTTAAGTGAAACAAAGCCAGATACAAAAGACCACTTACTGTATGATTCCTGTTATATGAAATTCTGGGAGAGACAAAACCACAGTGACTGAAAGCATTTAAGTGTTTGTCAGAGGCCAATGGTGAAGGAAAGGAACTGACTGCTAAAGAGCTTGAGGAACTTTTAAGGGGTAACATTTATATCATGGTTGTGGTGATGGTTACATAACTTTATACATTGGTAAAACATCACCCAAATGTACTCTTAAAGTGAGTAAATATGTTGTACAAAAATTTTGTCTCAATAAAACAGATTAAAAATAAATAAATAAATATCAAAATTTATAAAAGTGTACAATCTAAAATGTAAAGCATAGTGTAAACCATTGACAATGTTTAGTAGCTATGTCTCACTATTTGTATGTCAGTTATAACAGTGCTACCATCTACATATAAAAAGGTATTAATACGCGGGGGAGGAAAGGGGGAGGATGTTGTGTATACGATAGTCTCCTGTATCCTGTGTGTGACTTTGTTGTGACCTAAAACTTCTTTGAAAACAAAATGAAAAATAGTGAGACACTGGGGAATGAAAGGGGGAAGGTGCCACGGTACAGACTGGATGCCAGATATTGCAGTGATGAAAGGCAAAGTGTCAAAAAAAATTTTTTTTCTATATTTTTCATTTTTTAAATATCCCAATCTTTTAATTTTATTTTATTTTTAGTTTTTTTAAGTTTTTATGTATTTTATCTCTTACATTTAAACTTATCATTATTATTTCATTTTCCTATTAATTGTATTCAGCTATTGTAATGGCTTCATCTTTGAAGAAGCTTTGACTCACTAAAGGGTTACAACTGGGGCGAGAGAGGATCGTTGGTGTGGGGTGTCAGGGATGGGGATGCATGGAAGGAAGTTCACCTGAGCATACATATAAGGTATATTAAAATGTTCCAATGTTCATGGGGCATTGTCACAGTGGGTGGAGAATCACTCAATAAATGAGAGAATACTGAATTCCCATCCTGGAGAGCTCTGCCACATTCTCTAAGGGAGCAGCAACAGTCCCCCAAATGCAGGGACAGTGACTGGAAAAGGAGGATGATCCACTGATGGGCCCTTGAAATTGATGACTAACCTTATGAGTCTTTGCTCTTGAAATTGAAACTTAGCCTATTGTTATGGGGTGCCTAAGGGTTGCCTCCTGAGAGCCTCCTTGTTTTCTCAAATGTGGCCTCTCTCTAAGCCAAACTCAGCATATGAATGCATTATCTTCCTTCCAGCATGGGACATGACTCCCAGGGATGAGCCTCCCTGGCACCGAGGGATTGCTACCAAGCACCAACTGGCAATGTGACTGGAAAAAGACCTCAAATAAAAGGGAGAAAATATAAAGACAAATGAGTTTATATGGCTAAGAGACTTCAAAGTGAATCAGGAGATCATCCCAGAGGTAACACTTACTCACATCTCAGTAAGATCTCGTAGACTTCCAAAGTGGATATCACCCCAAACAGTGTGGCTCCTAAGGGCTCTGGAGACACCCAGGTCTTATGTTAGGACAGATAGCTCTGGGGTTTGGTGCCTTGCCAGTGGGCCCTACTTTGGAGTTTGTGCTCCTGATGGTGACAGAGTTGTACTCAACTGTATCTTCCCTTCACATGGCTCATCTGTCCCTTCTATTCAAACCTATACTTGGTGCTGGAGTTTGTAAGTGTGCATCCAGGGACTCAAGTCTTTGGGCTGTCCATGTGCCAGCTGGGCCCGGAGCCTTGGTGGAGCTGCAGCTCCTATTCTACAGTTCATTGGACTCACCCAGGACACTTGGCAGGCAGATGATGATGGACAGTAGCCTTCCCAAGGGATGGGGAGAGTCTGCAGCTGTAGGCAGGATAGTCCCATCCATCTTCCCCATGGGATATAAGCCCCCTCTCAATTGGAGGTGAAGTGGACATCACCATTCCAGACTCCTCAGGATTGAGGGAAGAGCTATGGACTAGAGTTGACTTACTGGTATTCTACTATAGACATATTGTGATTCAAGCAATGGAAGATATTACAACATTGATGTGGAGCCAGTGGCCACTGGAGGCTCTGGGGACAGGGAGAGGGAAAAGCAGTTGTAATACAGGGGCTTTTTTGGGACTTGGGAATTGTCCTGAGTGACATTGCAGCAACAGATACAGGCCATTTTATATCATCATATAACATGGAGATCTGTGTGGGAGGGAGTGTGGTCTACAATGTGAACTATGGTCCATGCTTTATGGCAAAGTCCCAGAATGTGTTTATCAATTGTGATTCATATGCCACACTAATGAAGGATGTTTATGTGGGAGGTTGTGGGAGGTGTGGGAAGTGGGGCTTATGGGAATCTCTATATTTTGTGTGTAACATTTATGTAATCGAAGTATCTTTTAAAAACTTTTTTTTAATTATAAAAAAATATGGAGTGAAATATATATATAAATAATTTTCTAAGAGTGTGGGTAAATGCAATTTGAATGGAAATTGAGGGTAAAATGAGGATGGCAAATTTATGATTGAAGATAAATATAATGGGGGACTAAAATGTCATCACTGGAAGAAAGATGGTAAATCCTGACATAAAAAACAAAAGTGCCACAAAGATATGATATAGTAGTAATAGGAACGTTCAACTGTCCATGCCAGAGAATTCTGTTTCTCAGAAGGGTTGAAGACTTAACCTGAGTCACACCTCCCTGATATAGTCTAGTTGAAAGGGTCTCACACTCACAGGAATGGATTTAATTCACAAAAATAACCTTTCTCTTTTTGGGATTCATTAAAGAATTTCAAACTGCAATTCCCATCTTCTTTCTAGGGCTTCTGACTAAAAGCCATGTGTACAGAAGTAACAATAGCCAATGAGAAACAAAGTGAACTGATGTTTATAAAATTCATACTATGGGGCAGATATATTATAGGCTTTTAAATTCACTTATATCTCACAACCACCCTATAAAATAGACACAGTTGTAATTCACATTTACAGGTTAAGAAGTGAAAATAGAAATCAAATAACTTGCCCAATATTACACAACTAGTAAGTTGTTTCTACTAGTAGTAAGTAGAAACCTAGGTGGTCTAGATACAAAACCTACTATATTACCAGCAAGAGCCTACTAACCACAAGGCCAAGTTTTGGTAAAATCTGGAGTGCACAGTATGGTTTAAAAGGCCTAAGTAAGGCTTTATGGTATATTCACATCTGAATCTAATATGTCTGTACCTAAAAAGGGTATCTCAGCCACACTTACCAACACAATATCAGGGACAATGGAAGCAGAAATTTAAAGCAAGAAGGATGGCTAGCTCTTCTTTCAGAGGCAGATCCTTCTTCAGTCTTCTGAGTATATGGAAATAAGAAATAATAGAAAACAAGAGGGAGGTTCGTTGGACTAGCTCAGAGTCCAGTCTTGTCAAGGCAACTTATTATAAAGAAGATGGGAAGGGCAAGAAAGAGTCCCTCACATTGGCACTAACCCATGACACATACTGTCTTCACTCATTTTTCAAATGTTGTGCCAAAAATTACAGGAACTAGACAATCATATTAGACAAGGAGGAACTAATAAGGGGGACTAGCTGAGGTTTGAAGAATACAATGAAGAAATTTCCCACCACTTAACTTTTTATTAGTATCATGCAGCAAAAATTTGATTCATTATTGAGTAGACAGTGAAAATTTCATCTCATTAGGTATGAAAATGATAAATGAAATAGCTAAGAGATATTTATTTTTCAACAATGGAAAGAGTAGAGTGTGAAGTGAAAATAACGGAAACTTTGACATAATTAAGACCATATCATCACCAAGCTCACCATATCAAAAATCAGGTGCTGCCCTGAAGAGACTAATGTGTAATCTGGGCAATCTAAATCTACTACTGTAACCTAATACCACATTATTTGGCGGAAGAAGAGAGAGCAATCTAACTGACCCATAGCCAACCTGCAATTACCTAAAGTTCCTAGGATTTGATTTTGATTCATTTTGTTTTGTCTTGTGATATGGTACTACTAATTCATGCCTTCAGATCATTGCATAAGAATGACACTAGAACTGAAACATACTTATAATGGTCAAACAAAAAATACCCTTGCCAATCAGCTAACAACCCCTAGAGAAGTTTCTCAAGAGGATGTGGCTCTCCGTACTGGATCTTTCCTAGTTTGTCAAGCTATATATTGATCTGATAAAAGAAAGAGATGATATGCACTGATTCAGCGGTGGGTTGCCTCTTAAGTTTTAATTAAAGCGCATTTAAATGGTTTCCTAAAAATCATATTCTACAACATCTAATCTCAGTTTTCAAAAGTATATTGAACAACTACATACGTCATAAATCTAATAAGGTCAATGAGCTATAGTAGATTTAATTTTCCATTCCATTAATTTTTCAACTCTGAAGGGTGTCTTGCCTTTCTCATCAGAAATTGTGTTTGATTGTATTAATTGACATGTATCTTCTTGATGCTGTACTGAGAAGTAATACTGAAAATTTCCAGCTTTGAAAGTAGTGTGAATAAAGCTTACACATGGTCAAACCGAGGGCATTGCTCTTATGTATTCTTTTTCAATACATGCACACATATGTGTATAAACATAAACACAGACATAACTCTTCCACTGAAAATTCCTCATTTTACAAGCTAAATATGTAATTCAATTCCATTCTTCCAAAATCAGAATTATAAAAGAATATATTCTTATATGATGAGCTTCTTGTACTTGGCTGAAAACCTCACACTATACCAATAATTATAGGAAGTGTATTTCTATCTTTACTAGTCCTTTGCTTTTGTATTAGTATATGTCCAAAGTGATACACGAGTGGATGGTACTAACATAAAAAATTAAATGAAGTTTCCAAAGTCACACAGAAATCACTGAAATCAATGGTGGTTTACCTTTGTAGGCAGCATTAATAACTGCTGTTCTGAAGCAGTAACTGTTCAAACTATATTTAAGCATGTATGGAGCTCTTTATTATCTGTTTAAGGGGAAGCCATTGCTGCTCCCTGTTCTATCATTTTTAATAAAAGAAAGAGACTCTTAAAATATTGAAATAGGAAATGTAAATAGGAAGAAGGGAACCAGGGAATAAACCAGAATGCCTGCCTCGATTCCCAGACCTAACTAATGTACCTGCTGATTTGATTCAGAGTTTGGGGTAAAAGAGGAGAGGACAAGGAAATAGGGCTTTGGGAGCAGTTTGATCTGCGTACAGAAGGGAGAGTGGGAGTAAAGCACATAAAGTCACTGGAGCATCCCTCCATCCCACTCTTTCCTGAGTTTCCCACACTCGTGGCTCACTGATCTGATTCCATGCTCATTTCTGTCTTGATTCTGAACATCACACTTATTCTGGTTGATGTTCATAGCAATGAAAAATGAAACAGGATATTGGAAGTGGCTTAGCCTTAAGAAGTTGTCATTGGGCATAATGTAAAAGAGA
Organism: Cabassous unicinctus; assembly: GCA_029593785.1. Classification (NCBI taxonomy): domain Eukaryota; kingdom Metazoa; phylum Chordata; class Mammalia; order Cingulata; family Chlamyphoridae; genus Cabassous; species Cabassous unicinctus. The sequence continues at coordinate 12,150 of JAQZBX010061419.1, forward strand.
AAAAGGAAAAGAAGTACAGAGTATACTTTCAGCAGAGAGCTAAGTTCAATTAACTGATCAAAAGAGATAAAACGAATGGGAACAAAATGGAAGAGAAAGTGAGGGAGCAGATGCATGCTTACACCTCTCCTACCACATCCTTCATGAGCAAACACATAGCAACAGGCTTGTTCCTTGAAAATGCTTCTATAAGAAATTATACTTTCGATGCAATATATATATATGTATATGCACACTAATATACATGAGCATTTAAACATTTGTACTCATAAAAAAATCAGGAACCACAAGATTGCAAGGGAAGTGACATTTGAAAGACATTTCCAGTTACAATTCAAATGGATACAAATTGTCAGAATGATAAAAATAAAAAACAGAGGAAACCACGCTTGTCAGAGTATCTCCGTCTTCTCACATTTATCTTAAATACACAAGCAGTAGTTTTACAGGGTGAGCTCAGCAAATCAATACAGTAAATGAAATCTCATTGGCATCCTCTTTTCATTTCAGCTGTGGTATGAGTGAAGAGTGATAATGTCTCGATAAATAATGTTTAACTTCAATCTCTTTTACTCTCATTCCAAACAGATGAGCAATTTCTGAAAAGCAACTGTAGAAGATGCACTTTACCTCTTAATCAAAAACATATAAAAATGAAATATATTGTGATATTTATTACCATGTGTGTTACAAACCACCATGGTGAGCCAGTACAAATGGTTTTTTCTTCTGGCGTCGACCTTTAAAAGTGATGGTGTGAAAAGCCCTAGACTTTATGACAGCTTAACTAGAAATACATTACAGCTGCTATATTACTGTGTAGTTGTGGCTTTGCTTTAAAGTTTGAGTATGAAAAGAAATTCTGAAACTTGTGCTCTGCAATAAACCTTAAATATGCAGAAAAATACATTCACGAAAGTGGCAGGAGGGGATTGTGACAATATTTATATGAAATGATACTGCCTCTTCTTTACCTCAAAATTTTATAGCAGTTTTCACGTTACCTAAATTCAGTATTGCAATTGAGTGACTTGCCTCATCTTTAGCACAGCAAGTCAGAAAGTTGGCTCGCAGTGTACAAGCGCACGTATTCACATCCTTGCATCCCCCCACCCCCAGCCCAGTTAGACCAATGTTCTCCTGTGATCCCTGCTGCCAAGAGCCTCCCATCCAGACATTGATCTCCCAGGCAAGCACCCTATGCATTCAAGGCTAATGAGTGGCAGATCAAAATAGGATTCTGCAAAGATCAGATCCTGTGGAAAACTACATAGCATAAGAGGCTATTCTCAGTTTTTGTTTTTTTGTTGTTTTTTTTCTTTACCTTCACTTATTTATCAGTTCTTCATTATGGAGTTTTTGTTTTAATAACTGACTTTAGAGCAGTTTAAAGTTTACAGTTTTAAATTGTCCAGAAAATAAAAGAGTTCCCATATATACCCCCTTCCCACCCCACCCTCAGTTTTCTCTATTTTTAACATCATATGTTAGTTTGGTACATTCGTTATAATTAATGAACCAATATTGATGCATTATTATTAACTAAAGTCCATGGTTTACCATAGAATTCACTCTTTGCATGGTACAGTTCCATCAGTTTTGACGAATTCATAATGTCATGGATCCACCATTACAGTATCATACAAATAACTTCACTGCCTAAAAATGTTCTCTGCTCCATTAGTCATCCCTTCCCCAAACCCATCTTAATCACGGATCTTTTTATTGTCTCCACAATTTTGACTTTTCCAGAATATCATATAGTTGGAATCATACAGTAGGTAGCCTTTTCAGACTGACTTTTTTCATTTAGTAATATCATTTAAGGTTCCTCAATATCTTTTCATGATTTGACAGCTCATTTCTTTTTATCGCTGAATAATATTCTGTTGTACGGATATACTACAGTTTGTTTATCCACTCATCTATTGAAGGACATCTTGTTTGCTTCCAAATCTTGGCAATTATGAATAAAGTTGCTATAAACATTCACATTTAGGTTTTTGTGTGGACATAGGTTTTCAACTCCTTTGATAAATATCTAGAAAGTGAATCTTGGATCATATGGTAACCCTAGGTTTAGTTTGTAAGAAATCATTATGGACTTTAAACTGAATGCATTACTTACATGGATTAGCCCTCTTTCCTAAAATATTCTGTATTAAAGATATTCCCAAATGAGCTTTGAAATTAAAAAAAAGAGAGAGAGAGAAAGAGGAAGGGATGGTGGTGACAATGTTGTGCCTTATATGAGCCAAATAAAAAAGGATTAAAGGAAGATGGAAACAAATATATACTGAGAATTTGCAATGTACTTGGCAATTTTAGGCATTTTATATATGGTAACTTGGTATCTAATTTTGTCAACACGCTTCTGAGCAGGTACTAAAAGCTCCATTTTATTGCTGGAAAACTGAAGTCCAGACAAAAGGACTTTGTACTAGTTAGTGCAGCTAATAAGTGACGGAGCTGTGATTCAAGTGTAGTCTGTCTGATTTCAACATTTATTCCTTTTCTCCAACACTGTATTATCTCTCATTATTCTAAGCAATTTTTAGAAATACTCATTTATATGGAAGAATTTGTGTATAAAGCGAAAATTATTCTGTAACTCACCTCTTTCGTAAATCTGGATTATAGCATAAATTTGACAAACATGTGAATAGTCATAAATCTTCAGCAATGCATTTGAATTGTAGAATACAGATACAAATCTATAATCTAAATAACTCTGTCCTTCATTTTGCATTTGAAGACCATATTTGAATGCAGCTAGTGGAGCTTCTGGAGCTTACATGCTTAGGTTCACTGCCTGACACTGAACCTGTGCTCCTCATCCTGCACTGTTTTTCTAGAACGCATGCTTCCAGAGACCCCAGAGCATTTGTCTTTATCTGGAGCACCTGGAAATGTATGGGACCCAGCACTTATGAAACTTGACCTAGTTGATTATTTCTGATAACTTCAAAGATCAGATCACTCCCATTCATCTTCTTGGCAGATGATTTCAGATTTCTCCCATCTGTACACAGGAGAAAGGCATTAAAGTGTTTTGGATTTTTGTTTGTTTGTGAACAGCTTCAAGTTTAAAATTCTGCTCCTTTGGAGTTTAATGAAGCTTGCGATTGGTGATCTATACATTTTACATTCTAACGCTTTTCTTTTGAGTAATAAGAACACTTGAACATCTTGTCTAACTTGAAAGGACTAACTCTGCCCCAAATGTTGTTTGAGAGGAACCCAAACTCAAATTTGGCAGGTATTGTTGCTATTGATACTGATAGCAGAGCTGCCATTTACTGCTTGCATGTTTTTTCTGTTCTAGGCATGTTGCTATGCATTTCATACCCTGATCTAATTTATTTAAACATTAGAAGAATCCTAAGATATATGTTTCATTGTCCCCATTTTATCCAATGGGCATGAGAGATTCAAGTAATATCAATTTACCCAGGGTTCTCTAACAATAAACAGCATATTAGAATTTGAACTGAGATTATTTGAGGGCAAGGAAGATGCTCTGAATCACATGTGACAAAAAACAAAGGCACAAAGATAAGAACTCCTTGTTCCTGAGCTCAGAACCTTATACAAATTACAGGGCAGCGAGTACATAACAGAAATTTATTGTTTTCCTGGAAATTCTGAAGTTCTACTTCAGTGTCTCTATTATTCTTTGAGACCATCCAGTGGTTTTAAACCCTAGCTTCACTTTGCAATCACCTAGAGAATTTTGAAAAAACACCTACAAGCTAAGCCCCTCCAATTAGATCCACATATCTGGTCATGGTGACCAAGTATTGGATAGGGATCTTATAAGTTCTTGTTTCAATAAATAGGTTAATTAACACCAAAAAGAATAATTATGATTGCAGTTGTGGTGATGGTGGTTTTGGTGGTGAATGAAGGAGGGATAAGCAAAGGAATAGTGAAGTAGAGAAAATTGCAATCAAATTATCTTAGCATTTTCAGGGTTGAAAATTATTGGAAGCTCTATAAATGCCTGCTGGGACCCCACAGGCCTGGCTAAGCCCATTTAAATCCTTGGAAAGCTCTCTAAATCCTGACAAATAAAGTAATCCGGCAGTTCTGCAGGTCGATTACAGTTTAAAAAAATATGTAGTGGATGGATAAATGGATGAAGTGATCTCAATGTTCATTGGTTCATCATAGGTACAATGGAGATTTTCAAAACAGCTTGCTTTTTTTTTTTACTTTCGTTCCCCTTTAATTAATTAATTAATTAATTAATTTTTTACTTTTTAAAGTTTGCTTTAATTCCCTTTATTTTTATATATATATATATTTAATTGTTCATAAAAATCAAGATTTTTCACAGTACATAACAATATTTGTAAAATGATATATAAATACATATGCATATATGTGCATTTTCTTACATAAATGTTATTTTATATATATATTTTTAAAGGTGCTTAGATTACCTAATTATTACTCAGAAATTACAGAGATTCCCATGTTCCCCACCTCCCACACCTCCTACAACATCCCACACCAACATCCTTCATCAGTGTGGGACATCACCCGCAATGGATATACACATCCTGGGGCCTTGCCACCAAGCATAGACCGCATTTTATATCATAGACCACGCTCTCTCCCACACAGTTCTGCATGGTATATGCTGATGTAAAATGGCCTACATCTGTTGCCACAATGCCACTCATGACAACCCCCAAGTCCCAAAAAAGCCCCTGTATTTCAACTGCCTCTCCCCTCCCTGCCCCGAAAATGTCCATTGGCCACCGTCTCCACCTCACTGTTACAATTTCTTCCATTGCTTGAATCACAATATACGACAGAACACCACCAAGTCCATTCTAGTCCATAGCTCTTCCCCCAATCCTGGGGGTTTTGGGATGGTGATGTCCACTCCACCTCCAAGTGAGAGAAGGTTTATATTCCATGGATACGGTGGATGGGATTATCCTGCCTGCA
>JAQZBX010061420.1:0-17107 GCA_029593785.1 Cabassous unicinctus
TTCATTAAAAATAAATTTTAAAAAAGAAGACACTGGGTGAGCAAAAGCAATCTGAAAGCTTGCAAAGAAAAGAAACCGAACTTATGGGAAAGAAAAAAAATGGGGAGATCAAAAATACATTAGAGGCACATAATAACAGATTTGAATTATTCAAAGACTTTGAGGACAGAGCATCTGAAGTGGAAAAGACAAGAGAAGAGAAAGAGAAAAGAATGGAAAAGTGTCTCAGGGAGTTGAATGACAATGGAAATGCAAAAACATATGTGTTAGTCTCCTAGAAAGAGAAGAGAATGGAAAAGGGCAATAAAGAATATTTGAGGAAATAATAACTGAAAACTTCCAATCCTTATGAAAGACATAAATATCAATATTCAGGAAGGACAATGCACCTCAAACAGAATAAATCAGAATAGAATTACTTTGAGACACATACTATTAAAAATAGCAAATATCAGATATAAAGAGAAGATATGGAAAGCAGCAGGAGAAAAACAAAGCCTCACATACAAGGGAACCTCAATAATATTAAGTGCCAAATTCTCACCAGAAACTTTAGAGGTAAGAAGAAAATGGTATGATGTATTAAAGGCACTGAAAGAGAAAAACTGCCAGCCAATTATTTTGTTTCTAGCAAAACTGTCTTTCAAATATGAGGGTGAATTAAAAAACTTCACAATGAAAAGCTGAGAGAACACGTTACCCAAAGACCAGAAATACAAGAGATACCAAAAGGATGCTGCAGCTTGAAAGAAAACAACAGGGGCAAGAGACTTGGAGAAGAGTATAGGAATCAAGATTATTAAGAAGGGTAAATTAATGGGTAAAAAAACAGACAAGAGTAATATATAAAAATGGAAAGCCAAAGGGCAAAATGGACAAAGTAAGTAATGCCTTTAGAGTAATAACATTGAATGTTAATGGCTTCAGTTATCCAATAAAAAGACATAGACTGATAGAATGGATAACAAATAATATGAGCCATCTATATACTGTCTAGAACAGACTCACCTCAGATACAAGGATACAACCAGATTGAATGTAAAAGTTTGGAAAGAAATATTCCATGAAAATAGAAACCAAAAATTCAGGATTAACATTATTAATATCAACAAATATATTTTATATGCAAAATTGTTTTAAGGGATAAAAAAGTCATTTTATATTAATAAAAGGAGGCAATTCACCAAGAAGATATAAATATAATAAATATTTTTCACCTAAACCTGGGTGACCCAAGATGCATGAGGCACACACTGGCAAAATTGAAAGGAGATATAGATGTTTCTACAGTAATAGTTGGAGACTTCATTACATCACTATCAATATTGGATAGAATATTTAGACAGAGGATAAATAGAGAACCTGAATAATATGATAAATATACTAGACTAAAAGACATCTGTAGAGCATTGCACCACAAAGCAGCATAATATACCTTCTTTTCAAACACTCTTGTAATCTTCTCCAAGAAAGACCATATATTGGGTCACAAGACATGTCTCAATACATTTAAAAAGATTGTAATTATACAAACATTTTCTCTGATTATAATGCAATGATGCTGGAAAATAATAATTAATCGAAAAAGTGAAAATTCATAAATATATGGAGATTAAACAACACATCTTTAATAATCAGTGGGTCAAAGAAAAAATTGCAAGAGAATTCAGTAAATATCTTGAGGTGAATGAAAATGAGAACAAAATATATCAAAAACTATGGACACTGCAAAGGCAGTATTGAGAGGGAAATTTATAAACCACAATGCTTACTTTAAAAAGGAAGAATGAACTAAAATTGAAGATCTAACTACACACCTAGAGGAACTAGAAGAACAGCAAACTAATCCCAAACCAAGACTAAGAAAAGAAATAGCACAGATCAGAGAAGAAATAAATGAAATTGAGAACAAAAAAAAATAAAATAAAATCAACAAAAGCAAAAGCTGTTTCTTTGAGACTATCAACAAAATAAACAAACCCTTAGATACACTGACAAAGAAAAAATGAGAGAAGATACAAATAAATAAAATCAGAGGGGGGACATTAACACTGACCCCAGAGAAGTAAGAGAGATCATAAGAGGATAGTATGAACTACTGCTCACCACAAAACAAGATAAAGTAGATGAAATGAACAAATTTCTGGAATTGCACAATCAAACTACACTGACACAGGAAGAAATAGAAGACCTCAACAAACAAATAACAAATAAAGAGATTAAAATAGTCATCAAAAATCTCCCAAAGATGACAATCCCAGGACCAGAGGGATTCACAGGTGAATTCTACCAATCATTCAAAGGTGATCTAATACTAATCTTGCTCAAGCTCCTCCAAAAATTTAAATGGGGAAGAATGCTTCCAAACTCACTCTATGAAGATGAAAACACCCTAATACTAAAAACAGAAAAATATACTATTAAAAAAATAAAATTACAGACTAATAACTCTAATAAATATAGTTGCAAATCAAAACTACAATGAGATACCTTTTCACACCTATTAGAATGGCCTTCATTAAAAAGTTGGAAAACTTCAAGTTTTGGAGAGAATGTGGAAAAATAGGAATACTTATCTAATGTTGGTTGGCATGTAGAATGGTACAATCACTGTGGTGTACTGTTTGACAGCTCTTCAGGAATTTGAATATCGACTTGTCTTGTGACCTGGCTATACCACTACTAGTTATATACTCAGAAGAACTGAGAGACAGGAACAGCCATTTGCAAACCAGTGTTCATAGAGGCATTATTCACAATTGCCAAAAGATGGAAAGAGCTCTGTTGTCCATTAACCAATGAATGTATCAACAAATTGTGGTGTATACATATGATGGAATATTATGCAGTTGAAAGAAGAATTGAAGTTGTGAAATATATGTCAACATGGAGGAACTTGGAGGACATTATGTTGAGTGAAGCAAGCCAGATCCAAAGGACAAGTGCAGTATGGTTGTATTATTATGAACTAAATATATTGTGCAAACTCATGGAGTTAATAATTAGAATATAGGTCAACAGAAAATACAATGAGGGTAGAGACTGGAAAGCTGAGGGTTAATGTGTGCAGAATTGGTAAAAAGGTGTTTTGTAAATCTTTGGAAATGAATAGAAATGGTAGAAGTACATCATAGTGTTTGTAAATAGGAGACTTATTATATGGGTATGACAGTGGTTATAAAAGAATATTTAAGTATATGTATATTCCTAGAAGGAAAGCTAAAAAATGTACCTTGAGACTATATAACATAGTGAAACCTCAAGTGAAATTGAATATGGGTGATATTGCATATATAAGGCTGTTTTTTACAAAATATAAAGATGAATAAACTAGAGAGATGGAAATAGAATATGAGCTATGTACAGCAGGGGAAGCATAGAGAGATTGAGTGGTAATGAGTTTCTTTGTTTTTTTATTATTATAATTGGAATAGTGAAAATGCTCTAATAATTATTGAAGTAATGAATGTACAACTATGTGATTATACCAAATACCATTGATTATACACTTTGGATGGATTTATGCTTTTAAATATGTATCAATAAAATTGTTTTGTTAAAAAAATATTGAAAACCAGTGTGTATAATACACTGGTGACATTATACATAATAAATTCATAATTTATAAGCAACCTAATATAAGAGATCTGGTCACTGATGGTAAGACAGAGGGAAGAAAGTGACACACCTGGATCCTGCACCTAAGAGAGGGCCCAGCTTTCCTACTTCCTTCTCTTTCCCTGAGAACTTGGGGCATTTCAGATGGGAGGAGGGTGGGATTTGGCCTGGGCTTTTTCAAAAAAGAAATTAATTCGATAGAAATAACTTCACAAACTGGTAAATGCAAATTTTGTTCACACTTTCGGGTAAACTCAGAAGGTGACAAAAAAATCCTGACATTTTAAAATATATTTCATATGTATGTATTTGTTTGCATTTATACAAGCTCACTCAGAATATCAATAAAAATACACTCTGCATTTGAATATTGGCTACAACATAGCACTGCATAGAAAAGATGAAATGGCTCTTCTCTGGGGCTTACAGATTGTGAAGCAAAAAGAGAGAACCCCAGGCAAGGCCAGGAAACTCCTCTCCAGCCCCTTACTGCACCTGTCCTTCTGGTTGGCCCTTGAGTGCACCCTGGTGGCCCTGTGCACCTCCTGCAACCCAGGGTCCCGTTCTCTGCAGGGGAGGTTTGTGTCTGGGCTCACCCTAACTTCCCCTCACAGTGTGTTGTACAGCAATATGTAGCTGTGTCCTCAGTTGTCATGCTGTTGAACTTTAAATAAAATTCTTTCTTGTTGGTGTCCCTAGTGATGCCAGCTCAAAACTGAAGATTTTGTTTATACTCTGTGCTTCTATCATACCATATTATACCAACCTATTTCAGCCCCTTTTCCTGGGGCCTGTTGGATCCAGTTTACAATATGGTCAGCTAAGGAATATCCAGAAAGAGTGCAGGTGAGGGACAGGGTCTGTGAGGGCTACACCAGGCCAGGTCCTGACTCTTACAGCTGCACCTGAGACAGGACACCTGAGGACAAGGAGACCACAGTGAGAAACATGGTCAGATGCATCATCCCCATTACCTTCATGCCTGGATCCTGAGACACTCACATCTGGGAGGCACTACTAGGAAGAAGAACCACAGGATGTTCATATTCTTGTGGATGAGGTCTGTGATTCCCAGAAAATGTATCCCTGACTTAGAAGGAACCTAAATTTAAGAAAATTTGTGCTGTAATTTCATCTGTCTACCCATGTTGTGATTTGCATTTGGGAGGTGACTCTATTAGGGAAGTTCATTGTTTCAAGTTCACTCTCAGATGAGGATGCTGGCTGAACCATGATTGAACATAGTTCTCTCTCTGGGGTGCCCCCTCACCAAACCAGATTCTTCTACTCTACTTCCAGGCAGGAAATGTTTTTAAATAAGCTGGTTAGTGAGTCAGATACAGCCAAGGATCAAGGATGGCTTTGGAGGCTTTGGGAATAATGTCTTTGTGTTGCTATTCCCATGGATTATGGATAATATAATTGCATACACATATACATGCACCACACAGGCACACACACACATATATACATGCAAAATCCCTGACAACCTTGTTTCCTGAAAGTTTCTGCTTGCTTTTCAATGTCTGTGGAGGGATGGGCATTTGGATTTGCCTTCTCACACTTTAGTTGATTTCCCTATGCATTAGTCACATTAACTGTGAATTCATCTTATGTTGTCAGCACTGTTGTACATTTTCACCACTTTTATTTCTCTTATTATCCCCTCTCAGGAGTCAGAAGGTACCCATGTGAGCCTTCATCTCTGACCATAAGTTTGCATGATGAACACATGAAATGCCCCTGCCTCTGATATATGGCACTTGTGTTACCTACTCACGTAAACCAACCCCAGTCTTGATGTCTTCACCTGCCCACTGATTTGTATACAATTGTCTCTAAAGATCCCTTCCATCTTACCATACCATGAACTGACCTTGAATCTAGTGTATTGCAACTGGCTATTCAATATTAGTTATGTGAATCAAAAATCAAAAGTCACAGTATAGAATTGTTAGCATGGGGAGAAGTTCTGGAGGCAGTGATGAGAGGTAATCGGTACTAGATATAGACCCAGAAGCCTCCAAATTTGATGGCAGGATTTTGGAATGAAGAACAATACATGTAACCATGCATTAAGTATTCCCATGGCCATGTAAGCCTGGGAGAGATGATGGTGAAAGAGCGGGAGAGTGACAGAGGGACAGAGCTGCATGGGGTAAGCCAGGAGCTCAAACAATAATCAATAGGGGTGTAGGATAAATATTTTGTTGCTGTCCTGAGGAGCAATGAGGTAATTAACTCCCAATTCCTTCTGTAGATTGGGGTAGGAGAGCATAATTTCCTTGGAGGAATTGGACAAGGATCTCAGTAAAGTCTTGAAAGATATATGAAGATTCTTAATCATGGAAATAGCATCCAGAATTACTAATAATTGCTATTGATGATGGAAGAGCATTGAGTACAGTAATGGACTGGGGAAGAGAAGTCACAGAGCACTGTGAAATGAGGCAGGACTGGAAAGTTGACAATGGAGGATGTCGCAAGGATAATTTCCTGGCTGTGGAGGGCTAATTGATCAATGATACCCATAGAGTTAAGACTTGTTATGGATACCTACCAGCTCAGACCATGGCCTCATCATTTATTAAACTCATGCCCTCCACCAGGAACTCAGGCATTCACAGGTCCAGAGTTCCCTGGTAGAGGGAGGGAGAAGCAGTGATGTCACCAAAAACCAAGAATCTTGAGTCTGTCCTTGGAGATAGGAAACATGTTTTCATTCATGATATCCCAGTAAAAGAAGCTCCAGAGGGACAGGAAACTTCAAGGTCAACTAGAAAGGTGCTGCCCCTTCAGTATATAATTTATACCTCATTTTCTTTTCCTCTCTTTCAGATCGAGAAATCAGAAAATGATGCAAAAGGTTTAGTCATGATGTCCTATCCCTGAGCCAGTCTGAGGGCCTTCCAGCCCAGTGCCATTTACTTCATCACCCCAGGGTTTGTCTATTTGTTCAATGGTTCATTGTGCATTAAAGAGTTGACATCACCAATCAGAGGTTTCCCAAAAGTGACCTGAGCAGAAATAATTGACTGAGTTTAGCTTCAGGTTTTAAGTCCTCTTTGTCCCACAGGACAAATTCTTCTGCCCACTGGTTTCTGCCAGCCATGAATTGGTTGCATAATGTCTGAATAGTGTTTGATAAAGCTAGCACTCTATAAATGAGTGCATTTAATGTTATTCATATTGTAGCATTAGGAAGGTAAAGAGTGTGTGACAAATACCACCATAGCAAATAGTGAAGTGGCTGTGTGGAATCAAATTACTTTCCTGAAGAAAAATGTGTAAATATTTATCAAAATAGTTCAAATATGTTATAGGGTTTGAACAGCTAATAACACTACCAGAAATCATGGCAATAATACTGGGTATATGAAGTCAGAGAGTACAATATGCACTTCACTAGCTTCCTCCTCACTCTTAATGTTGCTTATTCAATATTTGAAATATTGGCCAGGCATGGTTTTTCTTTACAATACCATTGCTTTTCTTTTAAAATATTATGACTCTATTTGAGTCCAAAATATCTCCTTAAATTTTTGGATTTTAAGTTGTACGGGACTATAAACCATAAAATACAATATGAGAAATAAAGAATATGTTTTGAGGCAATCAGCTATGATACACAATCAAACCTTATTTCATTGTGCATTCATAAAACCACTAATTCTGTGTAGGAATGTGGTGATTTATCCTGAAAAAATTATCAACAAATTAAAGTTTATTCTGTCCAATAGGATGCCAGCTTATTTGTACGCTAGGGTTGTGTTGCTAGTATTTAGTTTCTTTAGCATTGTGATAGTTAAGTTTCAAATATTTAGCTTCTTCCAGGCTTTTGGAAATATATTTCAGTACACAACATTACATTTTCATACTCTAAACCAATCTTTACAAAATAATATTGTGCTCTGTGATAGCAAACTGCAACATACTTGGTTCTGGATATGGAGTCATAGATAAAACACAGTCCTTCCAAGGATCTCAGCATTAAATTTAGGTGATGACCCATGCTGGGGGAAGTAATTACATTTATATGCTGAGTTCAGGGTAGAAAGAGATCACACTTGAGCAACAAGAAGGCTCTCAGGAGTTAACTCTTCGGCACCCTATAATACTAGGCTGTTTCAATTTCAAGAGCAATTGTTCATGAGCACACTCATAAATATCAAGCACTGAAGGATTACTACCAAGCATAACTAGCAATGCAATGGGAAAAAGGCCTTGACCAAAAGGGGGAAAGGGTAAAGACAAATGAGTTTATATTGCTAAGAGACTTCAAAGTGAGTTGAGAGGTCATTCTAGAGGTTATGCTTATGCATGTCTCAGCTGGATCTCATTGTCAGCCAAAGTAGATAATATCCCAAATAGCAGGGCTTCTAAGGCCTCTGGAGACTACCAGACACTATGGCCAGGGCAGATAGCTCCAGAGTTTAGTGCCTTGTCAGTGGGCCCTACTTTGGAATTTATGGTTCCCAGAGTGACAACTGAGTTGGACTCAGTTGTCATTTCCCTACACATGGCTCTACTGTCCCTTCTATTTGAACCTATAATTGGTACTAGAGTTGGTAAGTGTATGCTCAAGAGTCTTAAATCTTTGGGCTGTCCATGTGCTAACTAGGTCCTGAATTTCAACTAAGTTGCAACCCTTACTCTCAAGTTCATTGAACTCACCCAGGACAACTAACAAGAGGGCGCTGATGTTCAACCACCATACCAAGGAACCAAGAGAGTCTACAACTTGAAGCAAGAGAGGCCCATCCATCAGCTATGTGGGATTGAAGCCCCCTCTCAATTAGAGGTGGAGTGGGCATCACTATCCCAGAATCCTCAGGATTGGGGAATGAATTGTGGACTAAAGTAGACTTACTGGTATTCTACTATAGATTTATTGTGATTCTAGCAATGGAAGAAAGTATATCATTGATGTGGAGGCTGTGACCACTGGAAGTTCTGAAGTCAGGGAGAGGGAAAAACAGGTGTAATACAGGAGCATTTTTGGGACTTTGGATTGTCCTGCATGGCATTGCAATGACAGATACAGGCCTTTCTATATCTTGCCATAACCTACAGAATTGGGTGGCAGAGAGTGTAAACTACAATGTAAACTATAATCCATGCTTAGTGGCAATGCTCCAAAATGTGCTCATCAATTTCAATGAATGTACCACATTAATGAAGGATGTTATTTATGTGGGAAAATTTGGGAGGTGTGGGGAGAGGAGCTTATGAGAATCCCCTATATATTTTTATGTAACATTTATGTAATCTAAATATATATTTTTTTAATTTAAAAAAAATTTTGAAAATTAATTTAGGTGAAGAAAATGGAGTATCATATACTATAAGAGAGGAGGCTCTGCAGGATTCAATGGAAATTGTAAATAGTTTGCATGACAGAAGAGAACAGTATGCATGAAGAGATTGTGAATGATGTGAAAATATGGGGAATGTAGAAAAAGCCCCAGGGAAAATGTAGGCAGACAATAATAAGTGATTGAGGATTAAATCTGGTAGCAAGAATTTGCAGAAATTTCTTGGAAAACTGTCCGTGCATTGACCAGGGTCTTTCTCACACAGAAACCTCAGTAAAAGGCTCAGGCTTCACTCCAGGCTGCTGGAATTAACCCTTAGAATACCAGAAGTGCAAGAAAACTTTCATCTTAGTGAATAACCCCTCTCTTTGTCAGAACTAAACTTGAGTGTAAGATTTATTAAAAGTCTATACTTTTAATAGGGAATATGTTAATAAAATTTTAAAAACAGGGATACCTGGTTAGTTCCTATTGAAGTGTAATTAACATAATAATTTCACCTATGAAAGTGTACAATTTAAGTAATTACACCTATGTTCATATATGTGACCATTACTACAAACCAGATAGTGAACTCCCCAATTTTTCTTTAGTACCTCTTCAATTCCTGCCTACTGTTATTTTCTTTCTTTCCAGGCAGCATTTATCTTTTGTTAAATAGGTTTATTGAATTATAAATAATATACCATAAAGTTCACACATTAAAAGTGAGTAATTCAATCATTTTTATTCATAGATATGTTCCACCATCACCAGAGTCAAATTTGGAAGGTGTTCATTGCTTCACAAAGAAATAATATACCCTCTAAGTTATCACCCTCCTATCCTTCCACCTCCCAACAGCCCTAAGCAACCAGTACTCTACTTTGCCTCTCTTTAGGTTTCCCTGCTCTGGACTTTCATAGTAAAGGAATCATTAAGTATGTGGTCATTCATTTCTCACTCCTTCAACTTAGTATACCATTTCCACAGTTCATCCATGCTCTTGCAAATATCAATACTTCATACCTTTTATTTTTATTAAATATTGTAATGATATATAAAAATATATTTACTCAAAACAAAATTTTCACATTCAACACTTACTTGTATACAATTGTGTGATATTCATTACAACTGATTTTTTTAAAGACAATTTATTGATGTAAATCATTCATACATGAGCACACATAAACTATAAGTGTTCGGTAAACATCATGAACTTATAAAACAAACATGCAAAACATCATAAAGGGCTGCCCCACATCACCCCCCACAAACACCCTGCATTGCTGTGAAACATTTGTTAACAAATCATGAAACAGCATCATCAAAGTATTACCACTAACTATAGTCCATATCTTCTTCCCCTATATATATATTTTTAAGGATTCATTGATTTACTTTTATCCATTTTTTTACCCCCACCCCCATTTTTGCTGTTTCTGTGTCCATTCACTGGGCAACTCTCTGTGTACATTTCCCACCCTCTCTTCTCATCCTTCTCCTCCTGTCTTCACTGGGATTTGATCCTTGGAATCTCTGAAGTTGGAGAGAGGCATCCTACCACCTGTGCCACCTTAGTACCTGTTTTTTTTGGTGCATTTCATCTTGGCTATCCCTTGTATCACTCTCCTGTTATGTCATCATCTTTCTGCATGGCTCACGAGGCCTGACAGTGCACCTGCAGATGGGGCCTAATGGCTCACCCACAGATTGGGCCTGATGGCTTTCCTGTTCATGGGGCCTGGCAGCTCACCTGTGGATGGGGCCTGATGGCTTACCCATTCACGGGGCCTGGTGGCACACCCACGCACAGGGCTTGGTGGCCCACATGCCCTCTATATTTTTCTTTTTTTAATTTTTATTGGGAGGTCCCAGGGATTGAATCCAGGCTCTTCCATATGGGAGATGGACACCCAACCACCTGAGCCACATCTGTCCCCCTGGTGTATCTCCCAAGATCGACCAAAGATACCCAAAGTTACAGTCTCTTCCCAAACAGGATTGTAATATAATAAATCAGGCTTAGTTTATCAACAGTATTCTAAAAACCAGACCTAGGAAGAAAAACTAGGTCTGGAGACACATGCATGGTTTCTAATATAACGATAGTTTAGCCTACCCTGATTATTACAAAATCAGGTCAGTGAAAATATTCACATACAATTGATTTTTTGTGTGCTATAATCACCAACAAAGATTTCCAAAATGTTTTCTGTACCTGAAACAGAAACTCTGTATACATTAAGCACTAAATCTTCACCTGCTGCCTCTGAAATTTGTAACCTCTTATCAGCTTCCACTCTAAGAATTTGCTTATTGTATACATTTCATATATGTGAAATCATACTATATTTTCATTTTATATTTGGCCTATTTAAATCAACATCTGTTTCACAGTTCAGTAATGTTCCAGCATGCATCAGAACTTCATCCCTCCTTACCACTGAAACTGTGGTGTGTGTGTATACCATATGTTGTTTATCCATTTATCTGTTGCTTGACACTTGGATTGCCTCTGCCTTTTGGCCATTGTGAATAACACTTCTATCAACATTGGTGTACACATATAGGTTTGAGTCCCTACTTTCAATATTTTGGGTATATACCTAGAAGTAGAAATACAAGGTATATAACTTTCATTTTTTGTGTGTGTATGGTGCCACAGCATTCATCTTTGAGTAAACCATATGTCTCAACATTAAACTTTGGACTAGCTAATAAGCCGCTCTCCAACCCTGGGCCATAAACTACCCCAGAGCTCAAACCTGAATCTGAGGTCACCATGAATTCCACACACACACCTCACCCAAACCCACAGCTTGTCCTAAATGATTAGCTAATCATCCAACATGTCCTATACCATGCAGTCCCCTTTCACAACACTTGCTTTAAATTAACTAATCCTTGACTCCCACAGGAAATCTAACCTCCACCTCTGGGTCCCAATAAAAGTCTAAGCTTTTATACTGGTCCCTCTTTGCCTGTTTGTGTGCCCTACCTGTTGGTTGAGCCACCTGAGCTGATTGTGCTTCCTGGTGACACCTCATGGCAGCCCTCTCTCACTGGGACCTGTGAGTAACAAACTACTTTTCTCATGCATTATGAGCTCCATTTATCTTTGTTGTGTAACTGACCTCCACCTGGACCCAAAATCTACCTTAAGTTGAAACAAGAATCACAGAGAGTAGGGTGTGTAGGTCAAAACCATGGGAAATGAAGCACAATGCCTTTGGCTGCTTTCAGCTTAAGAAGAGTCTCTCTCAGAGAGCTAACACTACCTGGGTAAGTAGGGCCCAAGGCTTGCTGACATATATCCATTCTATTTTGTTCTGCTGCCTGTTTCCTCTGTGGGGTGTTGCCTAGAATTCTCACCCCAAGTCATTGGTCCTATATAACTCTGTTTCCCTTAGCATCTGCTAACAGCCAACCCTAAAATGGCAAGAACATACAAACCTTGTGGTGTCTAATGCTCCCCTAATGGAAACAACTAGCATTGTGTGACACCAACACTGTATCATTGAACAACTTTTGCTACATAAGGTGGGAGATTGGCATCCCTCACCAGAAGCTGTGACTGAGTGAATTGGCTGTGTTCAAAAGCGTATTGGATAAACAGGGGGAGTGCTAGACCTCTCAGCTCCTGGCCCATAGCAGCTGAGATACTGCCATGGGAAACTCCAACCAGTGAGTCTGTGAACCATGCATATGGGTCTTAACACACTACTAGCTTGAGGCAACCCCACAACGGGAGGCATCATGGCACTCTGCAATCAAAGGAGTCTATAATCCTTATTTTTCTACCTTCTCCACTGCTCTTGCTCTTTGTTCCCTGACCCCATGGGATAGAGTCTCTAACTCCTGGTGTGAGATAGCTAAAGAACTATTGTGTAACAAAAAAGGTCCTGAGCCAGCACCTTCTAATACACCAGAGTATTTTCCTAAGTTCTGTAAGAAATGTAAGACCCCAATGAAATGTTCATGGGCTATACTCAGTGCTGCTGATTATCAGCATGACAAAGATCCAAGGTTGGACTCCTGCCATGTGAAGCTAACACTAATGATCCCACCAGCATCAAACTAATAAAAACAAACTCCAACCCAAATGATATTGTTTGGGAATCCCTAGAGGGAAACAGTTGCCTATGTGTTCATTCTACCGGAGCCACAGATGTTTCATATCACCACACATAACAGCAAGCAGAACCCCAAACAAGGAACCCAAATTGAAAACTAAAACTGAAAATTTTATTTGATTCAAGATTCAAAACTTTTAAAATATTTTATTCAGGGGAATAGGCAAAAAAGCAGATTGGTTGCTGAGCTTTGTTAAGTTTGGATCTTAATTGGCACTCTGTATTCAAGAAAGTAAAGCAATTGACTGATATCACTAAAGACCATGAGCCTGTTCCTATTTTTCTGAAATATTTATAACACAAAAAAGAAAAAAAAAAAAAAAAGACACACCTGACATAGTGGGTGTACCTTCCCAGGCAGATGCCTTAATGTGGGCCAATTGTTATTTAAAAAGATTGAGATGATACAATGAGTACATTTCTTTGAGCATTCAGATAAAAGAGACACAGGGTTCATCTCCAAACCTAAGAAAACCTTCCTTAGACAACAAGTAGCAGACATTTTTCTTACAGGGAGAACCCTCTCCCCAACTTACTGGGAGCTTTGCTCAACATTTCCAGCAAGAGTCAAAGTATCCATAAGGGTATAGACAGAGCAGAACAATTGACAGGACAAGAGTGGGACTCAAATGAAAGTCACAGATAATGGCTTATCTGGCCTAGTATTCCACCCTACAGAGGATGATATAGCCCCTCTCTTGCAGGTCCTGTTCTCCTTCTTTTGCATATCCAAGACCTATTCCCAGGCCCCCTGGGTGGTGTGAGAATTGGAACAATTCTTATTGAGCATCTACCCCTAATGGTGCTTTAATCCATTACCTGTAATAAAATCAAACTCTTGGCTCCATGTCAAATGGAACCTATATGGGCCTGCTCCTGCCAATCCAGGCAATAATACTAAAATACTGCCTGAAATAAACTGCTTTGGGGATCTTCACTGTGATCCAAGAGCTCCTCAAAGAAGGAATTACTATACCTACCATCTGCCCAAACAATAGCCCTATTCTTCCAGTTTTTACAGCTGTTACCAGTGAAGAGCAATTAATGATCAGTTATACCAAGTTTAATGCACAAATCATGGCCATAAAAACTCTTATTCCCACAATCATCTATTTAATAAAATATATACATGTGAGCACAGATAATTTCTTTACTGTGACTTACTTAGCCAACATATTTCATTCAGTACCAACAAGAGAAAATAAAATAAAAATTCAAAAAATCACAGCCACTGCTGCCAAGACTTTACCAAATGGTCTTTAAAAACTATTTAAAAAATTCACAACTCTGTTGAGATTCAGGGCCCAACTGGCACATGGTCAGTTCAAAGTTTTAAGCTAGTTAGTTTCTGCTCTTCTTGTATAAAATAGCAATTATACATTACTTACATTTACTCAGGGACATTTAATAAACGTCATGGTTCCTAGTTACAAAGTAACTGAATGAAGCAGCCATCAGCATTGTGCAGTCACAATATGAACACAAGACTAGCTTTTGGCAATAGCCCTGAACTATACTTTCTCAGGCAGAGATGTATTAAAATCTGCTCAGCAATGAGATGCAATCCCAGGATATATATATATTCATAGACATAAATAAAGTTACAGACTCCATTGTTACAAAAATCTAATTAAGGTAAATAATAGAATGTTAACAAATGCTTTGTCAATCTATCAAAGGAGAAAACACAGAAAAAGGAACATAGCTCTCTTAACACCCGGCTCAATTTTTACAATCTTCTATCTATATATAAAACTGCGTGAAATTAAAATAAGGATGCATATATCCATAATTTGTACTTTTATGTTCTGCTTGGCACTTTTGTACTCTATCATTTTGTTTCTTAATCAGGTATATTAAATGAAAGCCTACAGACTACATATATAGAAAGCTATATATCTCTCTATATAAATATTTATATATGTATATATAGATACTTTCTTGCTATAAAAGATGAAGAAAAATAAATTAAAAAGCTAACAACTTCCCTTTGTCCACCACATTGATATGCTTTTTTCATCTTGCTGTCCTTCAGACTTTAAAATGCTACACTGAGGTGTTGAGAGAGTAAGAGTTCAATAACACTTAGTTGGCTTCATGAGGCTCATGTTGGAAAACAT
The DNA here is from genome assembly GCA_029593785.1 of Cabassous unicinctus. Lineage (NCBI taxonomy): Eukaryota > Metazoa > Chordata > Mammalia > Cingulata > Chlamyphoridae > Cabassous > Cabassous unicinctus. The sequence continues at coordinate 15,172 of JAQZBX010061420.1, forward strand.
GGCTTTACAGAGAAAAATACTTCCATTTAAATACAAAAAGAGCCTTGCTGCACATCTTGAGCAGATCTTCAGAGATAGAGAAGAAAGCAAAAGTGTTGGGTAGTACTCTTTAAAAAGAGTCACACATCTACCACCATCTCTTTGTGGATATCTAGGCCACCTACAACAGCACAGAATTCTTCAAAAGATATTCCTCCATCTCCATCCTTATCTGTATTTATTATGATTTTGTCTACAATTTGCTGTAACTGTGTATCTTTCAGATTGTTCCCCACTATCATCTTCAGCACCTGGAAAATTATAGCCATTTTTATCCATGTCATAGATTCGGAAAGCAAACCTCAAATTTTGTTCCTTATCTCCTTTGACATTCAACTGAGAGTCTCCCTCAGTGAATTCTTTAAATTCTACTTCTCCATTTCCATCTATTTATTACTCGCTGCACTAAAGGATTCTGTTGTAACTCTGGCAGAGGCTTGAACTCTTCCACACTCAAAGAACAGAATTGTCCAAATCAACCTTCTTAAATCTCTTTCCTAGCATTTTAATTTCATCAGCATCAAAGTGTGGGCACATTTCCAACAGATAAATTGCCTCATTTACCATTCTCTTCAGTGGTCCGCGGCTCGCTCAGTTGGAGACGAGTGTCGGCGCTCAGACATAAGATAATCTTATGAGAATTTCCAAATATTAAAACAAGGGCAAACTCGTATGCCTCACCTTAATGCAGAAACTATACTCACATAAATTCCCAGTGGTCATAGCACCCATTATCCTGAAATATTCCATAATGAATGGGCATGCTGAACCAATGACTAATAAATTAACATTACATTGTTCATGGTGTTGCAAACTGATATTACAAAATGAGATCCATGGACAATACCTCAATTAAAATATTTAATATATCCCAATGTATACTAAAATGGGTCATTCAAGAGTTGAAATCTACTATAAAAGACTTACAGAAATGGTTATGCCCAGTACTTCTCCTTTAACAGCTCTATCTGGACTTGTCTTATATTTGGAAAGAATTAATGCCCCCTCATGGTAGAATACTATAATCATAATGCTGTGATTCTACACATTATGATACCTATATTCAAACTTATTGTCATTACTGATCCCAATCCCTGCACAATTGAAAAATATTTTGTTAGTTTTTATTTTAGTAATAAATATAATAATAAATAAATTTTATTTATTATTATTATTTATTTATTATTTGTTTTAGTAATAAATATAATAATAAATAAATATTTCATTTATTGCATATTTCAACAGCTCTTCACTTGCAACCTATGAACTTATTGAATAGAAGATCCTGTATGTACAGCAAATATAAAATACAAAATGGCCATGAATTAGTTGAAAAATATTTGTATTTATGTTACAAGAGTAAAATTTTAAAAACATAGCTCTACAACATAAACAGAGAATTCTAATGTAAACTACATGCTGTAGTTAATACAATTATAATAATATTGTTTCATAAATTACAGCAAAACACATTATGCATGGTGTAAATAATAGGTAAAACTGTGAGTGTGGAGTTTATCTATGGGAACTTTGTGTTTTCTGTATGCTTTATCAATATATTACCTAAAAAATTATATATATATATATTTATATACTTATCATTATCCTTGTACAATATACTTAGTAAATTGGCATGATATTAGATCTAAAAATTGAATATTAAATATTTTGATGAAATCCAGTGGAAATTCAAAATGTTTACTTGTGTTGCACATGCTTATAGTTTTATTTTCTCATTATAAACTGATAGATCCACCTGTATTTTTGTTATTTATCCATTTAGTTATGGCAGCTTCTCTTTTTCTATACATTTAAGTGTTCCTCTGATAAGCCCCAAGAGATAGGCATTTCTAACATCATCTCCTCCACTTGTAAGGGCTGACTCATTGCACAATAG
>JAQZBX010061421.1:0-17109 GCA_029593785.1 Cabassous unicinctus
GCGAACCCGGGGCCTCTCATATGGTAGACGGGTGCGCTATCCATTGCGCCACAGCCGCTTCCTGCCGTGAGGTTGCTGCATCAGCCCACCGCACCGCTCAGGCCGGCGTGCCCTCACAAGGAGGCCTCGGGGCGCGAACCCGGGCCTCCCATATGGTAAACGGGGGCTCTATCCACTGAGCCACACCCGCTTCCCTCAGGGGTTCTTAAAAAGGGGTCCATGAGATTGAGTTGAAATTCAAAAAAACATAATTCTTGTGGGGACATGTTGGTGTGGGTGTGATATATTTATTAAATCATGCACAGTATAGTGTGGACTTAATAAGGGGTCTTTGGTTTTCACCTGACTGGCAGAGGGGTCAGTGGAACAAAAAAGGTTAAGAACCCCTGCTCTACTTTCTCCTGGAGCTCAGCTGTGGGCGATCAGGCATCTCTTCTGGGCCTGTATCCTTGAACTTCTCTGTCTTTCTGCAGTTGTAGGCGAACCTGGAGCACCCCCACCCCCCCACCCCCAAGACCAGGTCAAAATGGCAGAACTCCCTTTTCTGTGTCTCTCCTCTCTATGTCTCCATTTATATAAGTCTCCAATAAGAGGGCACAGAGACCCAACCAGAGTCATGCCTCACTGACATAGTCCAATCAGAAGTGACCTAATGAGGTGATCTAATCAAGGTCTCTTGACTAAATCTAATGCAGTCAAAGAGTCTCACACCTACAAGAATGGATTAGTTCAAGAACATAATCTTCTCTAGGATTCACAAAAGAACTTCAAACTGTCACACTTGTGTTGCTTGTTATTTCCTCTTTGTCTCTCTCTTTTTGCTCAATATTACCTAGATGGTTGGACAGTTTAAAACCCTGCAGCCAATAAATATATCATTTTAGAAATTTAAAATTTGTTTCTCATTGGAAATTCAGACAAGGGAACCTTTTTACATTTGAAGATCATTTTTCCTGAATGCTATAAATAAATCTTTTATTTATATATTGTTTTCCCCATAAACCTCCATCAGACATAGGTGAATATAAAGTTTTTAAAATACTACACTATTGGAAATAGTAAAAGACAGAAATAGAAGCTCCTTAGAAGTGTTCGGTATTTACATGTGTATTTATTAAGTGGCTGAGTTAGTTGTTATTAAAAAACCTAATTTTTAGTTTTCTGATAATTGAGAAAATTGTATTAAGGAAGAATTTTTGCATTTTACTTGTTCTACATCTGATCCAAAGGTGGGGAAAATATACCAGCATTGACTTGCAAGTGTCATGAGTAAGGAGATTTTTTTGAGTTGGTCTCTGTATTTAGGGGTTAGGTGAGGAGCAAGTCATCTTGTATAAAGCAAGGATATTTTCTAAGGATTATGGAGGTTTCTGTTCCCCTTTGTAATATGTAGCAAGCTGAGGACTTATTGTAGTTTCATGAATACTTTTGTATTATGATAATATATTTATCAGTGTTCAGCTTTGTTATCCATATTAAGAAAATAATATAATCACTGTTTACAGTTGAGTGGATTTGATGTAAATAAAATGTTATACCCCTATCAGGAGGACTAAAACTCAGTTTAATAAAACATTTATTGTAAGCTAAGAAGCTTTTTCAAAAAGTAGGTGTAAGGTACGTAGAATTGGATTATGGATTAGCCATAATCTTGGTTTATGTTATGCTCTCATTGACCTGTATACAGCCTTTTTAAAATTTATTTTTAATAATTTAATCACCTGTTAACCCATCACCAGAACAAAAAGTAGGTCCTTGACAATAACCTACATCTGACTGTATAAGTTCTCCTAGGCATTCTTTCTCCACACCTTCCTCCCACTTGAGAGAATTACCAGCCTGATTTCTTTGTTAATTGGTCCCTTGCATTCCTTTCAAAATTTTTTTTATAGCTTTGTTACATCTTTATGGATTCTTAGAAAGTGTGTCTTTGCATTTTGGTTTTAATTTTATAAAAAGGGTACCATTCTATCTGTACTCATTTGGTACTAAGTATTTTTACGATTCTTCCATATTGTTGCATGTCACTATAGTAAGTTTATTTTGCTGAATAATAATGCATTATGTTAATATACTATAGTTTATTCTTTCATTCTCCTGTGAATAGGCATTTTGAATGTTTTCCAGGTTTTTGCTATTTGTGAACGGTTTTGCTATGAACATTCTGATTCTAATACTAGATACTGTAACCAGAGATAGTATTATTGCTTGTAGGGTATGCACATCTTTGACTTTATTAGTTATTACTAAATTGTTCCCTAAGGTGGTTTTTCCTTTTATATTTTCACTTGCTTTGGTTTTGTGTAGTTACGTAATGAATTTTCTAAAGCATGTATCTTGTGCCTAAAGATAATATGACATTTGAAAATCTACTTTTACTACAGATAAAGTGAAAGTTGGTTGTTTGGCTTCCTGATGAATTTGTGCCTGTTTAAAGACCTTATTATGAAAATGCTCAAACATATACCAGAAAGAGAACCCTTGCCATCTGTCTTCAATAATTATCAGCAAATAGCCAATCTTATTTCAGTTTCAAAACTCTCCAGCCTCCCAACTAGATTTCTTAAAGAAAATCCCAGATATCATATAATTTCATCAGTAAATACTTCAATGTGTATCTCTAAAAGGTGTGAACCAAAACAAACACCCACACAAGGCCATTATCACACTACAGAAAGAATTCCATAGTATTATCACATATTAATTGCTCAAATTTCCCCAATTGTTTCTTTTCCTAGTTTTATCTAGAACATTTAAAATGTGATTATTCCTTAAAAGTTCGTTTTTGCAATTTAGATTTAATCTGTCTCATATGAAATATGCTTGTAGGTTTCTGGTTTATTGTAGACTCATGTTAAAACAGAAGGTACTTCAAAAGTAACACAGGAGTAGTCTAACCCCTTTACTTTATAAACGATGGAATTAAGGCTCAGAGAGTGTAAGAGTTTTGTTCAAAATTGGCCAGCTTATTAGTAGCAGAGCTGGAACTAGAATACAAATCTTCTGACCCTAAATCCATTGCTCTTATACTAATTACATTGTATCTCCTATCTCATATTTTCCTTTATTTACTTATTTACCTCGATCAGTTTTCTAAATCCAGCTTTTATGTATTTTTTTCCAATGACTTTTCATAAATATCATTAGTACTTATCTTGTGATTTATGTCAGGGTGTATTTTAGAAGAGTTTCGGAAGTATAATATCACACTTGTGCCAAAGATATTGAGCTGTTCTGAAAAGCTGTTTGTCTTTTCTGACCTAGATACACAGTTTTCAACTGTGGCAGAGGATGCCAGAAAGAGGAGAATGAATGTTGGCAAGTCTGGAAATTAAATTACTATATTACGGAAGAATCTAATTTCTTTCTTAATTTTTAGCATTGTTGTATAATATAAGAAAACTTTCCTGTTTTGATTTACTACTTGATAGATTTATGCATTTTTTGCAGTTAAAGCCTGTTGTAGTTTATTTTGCCAAGATAACAAAATTATATCTATTTAAAAATTGGGGATTTTTAAGCAAAAAAATTACTGCTTGTTTCTAGCTAGATTGCAGGGTCTGAGGTTGTTTTGCAGAGCTACCTAATTAAGAGAAATAGTTGTGTCCATTCTTTCTCCGAATTTCGCTTCTTTGCCCAGCTCTGTTCTGTAAAATGGCATCAGAAGGTCTTTTGAGAATCAAAGGCACTGTTTGAAGCTTGTTTACCAAGGTGATGGTTTACCCTTCAGTGTTAAATATGCTGCGGTAGCAGAGGAGAATACTTGAATACTTAACTGTTTCTTGACATATCACCCCTTTTGGTCAGAATTGTCACAAGATCTGTAAATTCTAAACATAGTCTGATAACCTCTGTCATGCCTTTTAATGAGAAGGAAATAAATAGCTACTGAGGCTTGTACAATTCTGGTGCTGCTTGAGTTTGAGCACTGTTTAAAGGAATAGATTTCAAGTAACGCTGTTAAAGATCGCTGTACAAAATAAAATGTACACCTCTTTGCTTTGCTCATGGATACAGTGATGTGAATTGGAAAAAATGCTGGAAACTCCTGTTCTAGGGGCAGCTCTGCCAGTACTTCCCCATGTGATTATAGGCAAATGATATATCTTTGTATGTTTGTGTGCACATATTTTAAAAAGATCAAAAGTAAAATTTAAACCATCTATTCTATTCTTCACTACTTTTCAGAGCTGTTGTTAGAATTAAATGTGATGCTATATGAGAAAGTATTTTGAGAGTTTCTTTCTCCATTGTGCCAGGCATTTTTCTAGGTATACAAAATAATGCCTGTCCAGACAGCATTCTGGTTGGGGGAGATAAGGAGTAAACAAAGTAAAAATATCAGATGCCAATGATAGGTCTCTGGAGAGAAATAGAACAGGGTAAGAGGTGTGCTACAGAACAGGTTACTATTTTATATAGGGTGATCAGGAATGGGCTCATGATAGATGACGTTTGAGCAGACACCTGAATAAGTGGAATAAGGAATTATGTGGATATTTGTGGGAAACTAGCAAGTGTAAAGGCTCCAAGGTGGGAGCATGCATGAATTGTCTGAGGAATCGCAAGTATACCAGTGTGGCTGGGACAGAGTGAGTAAGGAGGCTATAGGAGATAAGGCCAAGAAGTTAACGGGAATCAGATTATAGTGCTTTATAGACCATTATGAGGTGTTTGCTCAACAATGAGAAGGTTTTGAGCTGAGGAGTGACATGACCTCATTTAGATTTTAAAAAGAAGACTTTGGGGAAGCAGATGTGGCTCAAGCGATTGGGCTTCCGTCTACCACATGAGGTTCCGGGTTCGGTTCCCAGTGCCTCCTGGAAAAGGCGAGCTGGCGTAGTGGTCCGGCGCGATGAGCTGATGCAACAAGAAGACGCAACAAAAGAGACACAAAGAGGAAAGACAGTGAGAGACACAACAAACCAGGGAGCTGAGGTGGCCGAGGTGATTGAGCACCTCTTTTCCACACAGGAGGTCCTGGGTTCCGTTCCCGGTGCCCAGACACAGAGAGCAGACAGCCTCTGCAAACAACGAGATGGGGGGATTAATAAATCTTTTTTTTTTAAAAAGTGGGAGGGGTCAAACTAAAAAAAAACCACTTTGAATGTTACTGCTGAGAATAAACTCCATGTGGGGAAGCAAGACAACCAGTTGGAAGGCTGTTAATAATCCAAGTGAGAGATAATGGTGGTTCAGACCAGGATTGTCCTAGTGGAGGTGGTTAGAAGTAGTCAAATTTTTGATAGAAATAGGAAGTAAAGGTGATAGAATTTGATGATGTGGTATGTGATGGAAAGAGAGGGATCCCATTTTTTTGGCATGAACAGTTAGAGGAGTGGAGTTGCCTTCTCTTGAAAGGCATAAGACTGAGAGGAACAAAGTTTTTTTTTGTGTGGGGGGGTGGTGGTCAGGGTTGGTTTGGGACACATTTAAGTTTAAGATGGCTGTTAGACATCCAAGTGCATATGTTGAGTATGGATTTGAATGTAAACCCGGAACTTAGATATAAATTTGGGGAATCCTTAGTGTATAGATGGTATTTAAAGCCTCAATCCTGGATGACATTGCCAGTAGAGTACGTGTAAGATAGTGAAGGGATGAAGCCTGAAAGCTGAGTCCTGAGACATTCCAGCATTTAGAAGTTGGAGAGGTAAGAAGGAAAAGACACTGCAGAAGTAGGGAGAGAACTGAGAGTAGTGTCTTGGCTGGAAGCCAAGGTAAGCAGAGTTTCAAAAAGTAGGCAGCAGTTATTTGACCTGTTGCAGATAGGTCAAATAGATAAGGCCTGAGAATTGTTCACAGCATTTAAACACCATGGAAGTCTAAGGGGACCTTAAGTGAAATTTTTTCAGTGATGCATTACTGGGGATGAGAGGGGCTGATTGAGGTGGTTTTAAGAGAGAATGGGAGAATTAGGAGAGTGAAAGAGTGATGAACATTTGATATTTTTCGGTGGGGCCCCTACTTGCATTTTGGGTGGGGCAGTTCTTAGACTTTGTTGGTTGTTTAACATCCCAGAGCACCAGATGCATGGATCACCCAACAGTCATTGTGACAATTGGAAAACTTCACCTCACACTTCCAAATCCCCAGTACCACCACTGATTGAGACCTACTGATAGGAAATGGGCCTTTTGAAATGAATAATGAATTTAGGGGAAAAAAACAGTTAACACAATTGTGTGATTTTTTTTTTTTTCTTTTCTTTTTTTTTCTTTTTCCTCTCCCTAGCCACTTTCAGCTCTTCAGGGATGCTTGTGTGGTATAGCCAAGAGGGTTGGATTTAACCGAGGTTGGTCTTTCGCCTCGTGAGGATAGCAAAGAGACTTGCTGGTGTAAGCAAGGGAGTGATATAATGATGCATCACATACTTTTAATTGGATAAAGATAGAAGTGAGGGCATGAAAAGGGAGAGGGACTGTGAAAACATTACTAGATTGTTGGACCTGGTGGGGATTGGGTATCTAAGGTTGGAAAGAAGATAACAGTGGAAGAAAGGAATACAAGGAACTGAGAGGCCAGAGTTTTTGAAGGCTTGTCTGTGTGGTTATTGTGATAGCCAAGAATTTTGCCAGAAGTATTATTGAGAGTGGGTCGGGGAACTAAGTATTACAGTCCTGAAGGAATTGAGGGGGAGGTGAGTTCAAAGAGCTGGGGGAGATTTAATCCAAGATAGGGGAAGTAATTCAAATAAATGATGGAATTCCCGCTTATGAAGAAGGTTCAGAAATTCTTTGTAAGTGCTGCTTGCACTGTGATGGTGACTGCCACGGAAATAAATGGAAAGAGATGATGACCTTTCAGATGGAAACCTCCTTAGATTCTGCAGCTATGGCACTAAGGAAAGAAAATTTTAGGGTTGAATTTAAATTTTTACTGAGCCTCTCCTGTGTTGTGGAGATAAAGGTAAGTCATTTCATTAAAGAGCTCATTATAAAAATAACTAAAACTTTGTAATATAAATGTCATTAAGGAAGTTGAAAAAGTGCTGGTTGGTTCAAAGGAGGAAGAAAAATACCAAACTCAATTATTAGGTGCTTCATGGAAGGGTAGATTTGAGATGGGCATTTGATGAGTAGAACACTGACAAATTATGATGGAGTAGGGGTTGCATTCCAAATAAGGGGATACTATAACTTAAAGCTTAGTGGTAGTACATCACAAAGTGTTTTGAGAAGGAGTCATTATTCCTGTTTTGACTGGAACAACAGTGGTGAGAGAAATGACAGGGAAAGAATTACATTAGCAGTATATTATGGAGGGCCTTGGATACTAGACTAAGTATCTGAATGTAATTCCAGTTGCTTAGGTAATGAAGAATCATTGAAGTTTTTAAAGGGGCATGGTTGTGTTCAGAGATAGTTTTTCCCAGAGATGGGCTGGAATAGGGCTAGAATAATGTTGGAGAGGCTAAATCCTGTCCGGTAAAACTGTTTATAAAGTAGTATGCAAGACAAATATAGGCAACCTTGAATTAATAATTATCTGTCGTAGTAAAATGAGGACTAAAACTCAGGATTTCCATGCCCATTCATGCTGTATACTTTTTCCTGTTTTTATTTCAAAGGTCTTGCCTCCTTTCTAAATGTTTTTTTATTTGCCTTTTGGAACAAGCATAGTCTTAGTTTTCCTCCTGCCTCTCAGGCCATTTGTTCTCTGACTATAGATGTGCCTCCTTCCTCCTGCTTATTCTCATTCATTGAAATACCCACTCCCTTGGTGATCCCCTTTAGAGTTGTGAATTTATGTGCTACTTATATGCTGAAGAACCAAATTTATATCTCTAATCCAGACCTTTCTCTTGAATTCTAGACTTATGTCCAGCTGCCTACTTGGTAGTACACAACATGTCCAAAACTGAATTCCTGATCCTCCTCTCTCTGTGCCTTCGCTAACTCAGATGGCAAAACTGTCTTTTCATTTGCTCAGACCAAAACCTTGACGTCATCCCGGTTGCCTCTTGTTCTGTGTTAACCCAACATCCAGTCTGTTAGGAAGTCCTGTCATCTTTACCTTCAGAGTTTGCATATAGTCTGATTACTTTCTCGTTTCCTATACTGCTACCATCCTTGCCTAAATCATTATCTCTCAGTAGGCTTATCACAGTAGCTTCATATGCTTCCCCTCCGTAAAATGTATTTCAACATAGTTATAGTGATCTTTTAAAAATATTTATTTATTTTACTTTATCCATTTTAAACACCCGCGCCACCCCCCCCCCCGCCCCTTGCTGTTTGTGTCCATTTGCTGGGCGATTCTCTGTGTCTGTTTCTTGCCCTCTCTTCTCATCTTTCTCCTCCATTCTTCACTGGGATTCAATCCTGGGGACCTCCGATGTAGGGGAGAGGTGTTCTACCACCTGCATCACCTCAGTTCCTGGTTTTTGGTGTGTCTTGTCTTGGCTCTCCCCTGTGTCTCACTCCTGCTACGTCATCATCTTGCTGCTTGGCTTGGCAGGGCCTGGCTCGCTGCGCGCGGGCCTGGTGGCATGCTGCGCACAGGCCTGGTCCGCCTGCACGCCTTCTATATATTTTTTTTACTGGGAGGTCCCAGGGATCGAACCCAGGTCCCTCCATATGGCAGATGGACGCCCAACCATTTGAGCCACATCCATCCCCTCCCCCCATAGTGATCTTTTGAAAATATGAATCAGAGGTTGTCACATATCTGCTCAAAACCCTGTAAGGGCTCCCCATCTCAGTCAGAGTAAAAGCTACAGTCCTTAAAGTGTTTGGAAGTCCCCTATATTAGGGGTTGACAAATGATGGCCTATGGGCCAAATTTGGCCCACTGCCTATTTTTATATGGCCTATGGGCTAAGTATGGTTTATACATTTTTAAATGGTTGGGAAAAATAAGTATGATATTTTGTAATGTGAAAATTTTATAAAATTCAGATTTCAGTGTCTGTAAATAAAGTTTTATTGGAACACAGCCATACCCCTTTTGTGTATCATCTTTGCTTGCTTTTGACACTGCAGAGACAGAGTTGAGCAGTTGAGACAGTGACCTTATGGCCTGCAAAGTGTAAAATATTTACTCTCTGTCCCTTTAAAGAAAAAAAAGATAGCTGACCTCTACCCTATGTGATATGATTCCCCTACCCCCACCTCTCTGCCCTCTCTGTCCTCATCATGGTATATGTGGTATATGCACCTATATGTATACATTCCACCTGCTATGTACAGGTGGTTTTACTAATAAGTGGAGCATAGCTAACATTTTTCGAGCTCAGTTTTTCAGAGAATTATACACACTTGATACATAAACAAGCAAAATATTTTTATTTGCCTTCAGGAAATTTGAGATGTTTTTTCTTTTTAAATAAAGCACTTATTGAATGCATACTATTTGGCATATACTATTAGATATTTTTGTAAAACCTGTTTCATTTAATTTGAAGTAGAAACTGTTCACCCTATTTTATAGGTGGGAAAACTCTGGCTCAGCGAAGTTAAGTGGCAAAGCTTATTCAGGCCTCTTTGACTCCAAAGCCTGTGAGCTATCTGGCCCCAGTAATATGTCACATAGACATATTTTTGAAATAGCTGAAGTGTCGGTGTCTTTAGAGCTGAAATACTATTTTTTAAAAAGATTTATTTATTTATTTACTTTATCCATTTAAACCCCACCCCCCTTTCTGTTTTGTGTCCATTCTCTGGGCAATTCTCTGTTTCTTGCCCTCTCTCCTCATCCTTCTCCTCCAGTCTTCACTGGCATTTGATCCTGGGGACCTCTGATGTGGGAGAGAGGCGTTCTGCCACCTGCGCCACCTTGGTTCCTGGTTTTTTGGCACGTCTCATCTTGGCTCTCCCCCATGTCTCTCTCCTGTTACGTCATTATCTTGCTGCATGGCTCAGCGGGGGGGCCTGGCAGCATGTGTGCCTTCTATTTATTTTTAAATTTTACCGGGGTGTCCCAGGAATTGAACCCAGGTTCCTCCATATGGCAGACGGATGCCCAACCATTTGAGCCACATCCGCCCCTGAAATATTATTAAAGCAGATTAGCTAGCGTTGAATCTTGGCTCTACCGTTTACTTGCATTGTGATTTTAATTAGGTTATTTATCCTCTTTGTGCTTTAGTTTTCTTATGTGTTAAATGGAGGCAATAATTGAGATTGTGAGGATTAAATGAATTAATGTATGACTACCTCTTATAAATAGTGCCTGATTTATAGTATGAGTTCCATAAATATTAGCTATTAATTAATGGTAGAATAGTTTCTCATTTTATAGGAATAGGACACTGAAAACCCAGAGTCATGTAGCTTTCTAAGGTCACATACCTATTAAATGGCAAAATTGAGTTTTAAAAAAATTTTTTATTTCAAGGCCAGATTTTTATCCACTAAGTTAGACATTTGTTTTAGAGAAACTCTTCAAAAATACCAAACATAGCTTTTTCTCAATTAATCAGATTGATATAGTGGGGGGAAAGCATTGGGTTATGATTTAGGTTCCAGATTAGGCAGGCTCTGCCCCTGAGTAGCCATGTGACCTTAATATTGCTGATTCTATTTCATTTGTAAAGTGAATGAGGGTTTGGAACAGGTGGTTTTTAGATCCCTTTCCTGTACCAACAGAATATGATTCTGAGATTTTGTGTTTCCATAATGAATTATTGCGCTATGCTAATGCTCTCAAGTTCCCAGAGGTTCATGATCTATGTGTAGGGTAGTTATTCTCTGTGCTAAATGACTGAATACTTTTATGATGGTGACCCAAGATTTCCCCACCACATCAGGAGCTTTTTTCTTAGCAGTGTTCCTGCTTTTTCCGCTATTGTTCTGTTTTCTTAATAGGGTTGATTAAGAAAGAAATTTCTACAGAGTAAAGCTTACAGACTTTGTTTCATTCTCAACTGAAAATGCAGCAAGAAATCTTTGCTGAGATTCATAGCTAAGTACTGAAATGTTGAAAATTCCCTAGCATGGAGCCAGGTTGGGGATGGAAGATGCTTAAGACTCTTAAGTTGTGTAATACAGTCTTTACACCAAAGGTACAATATTAGCAAAAAGATGATATTTGAGGTATCTCTTACATGGGATCATGTTTTAGGTTTTTTTTTTCTTAATTTAGTTGTATAGAAAGACCCTAGGAATTGCAGCATCTGTGCATTCCCTCCTTACCTTAATGTGATATGTATAATAACCAAAATAAGTTTCATTTATTAGAACGTGTGCAATTACATAATAATATTATTATTTTTAAATCCAGTGTCACTATCTTATTTCAGGTGGATTTTGTAAACCAGAGTTAGGGAAGTTGGTTACAGGATATGAATAGTTTTGCATGTAGGTCACAGCTCAGTATCATTTGATGATAATTGTGGATCTGTGGTTTCATTTGAAGGGTTGAGGAGTTGAATGCCACACCTGTAACTTTCCTGGTGCCAAAAATTCAAAAAGGTTTTTCTTTAAAAGAGCAACTTTTCAGATTAATATAGAATTAGGAAACTGTTATTGATAATAGTCTTAGAAGGGAGTTTCCCTCACCAACTTAAAGAAAGATATTTAGTTGAAGAAGCTGTTTTCCCTGTGAGTTTATATGATATATGATGTAAATTACTCCTCATATCCATGTAGCATCTGTTCTATTTTGATGTTAGCTTTCTAGCTTTGTTTTGTTTTTAAACAGCTGGGTTTATAATATAAAAATTTCATCATTGTTCAGAAGAGCTTACTTTTACTCTGGAATTAAATAAAGTATCATAAAGGTGGAACAAAGTGGGTAACAATGGTGATTAGATCTCTAGGAAGAAATATACTGTAGGATTCTGGCAAGGGATATCCACGGGCAAAGAAGTCAGGATTTAGTGAATATTCAGAAGTCTGGTATAACAATGCATATAGGATGAAAGGAGAACAGAGCCAAAAAATCGTTCTGAATTTTCAACCTGAAAGTGGGTAAAGAACAGAAATTGTGTCAACATGTATTATCTGTCTAGTGGCAGTATCAAATGGAAAAGTCTTCTGATCATGGCGTCAGGGATACAACCAATGGTAGTGTTATATTTTCAGATGTCTTTTATCTTAATTCAAATAAGAATTATTAATATCAATTTCTAATAGATAACCTGATGGTCAGTTGTAACATTATTGCCATAAAGCATTGATTACTTTCTCAGGTGGTGCTTTTTGACTGACACTGTCTCTGCTAATGTGTTTATCTCATTTAATACAAGTCAGCCAGCTGCCACCTTGTTGCTTACCAGGAGGGTTACTTTTATGGCCATATTACCTTTGTTTAATCATACCTAGGCTCTTCTGCCCAGGCCTTCCAAGGATGTGCTTGTTAGCTTTTTGTTTGAAATGAGATAATTTTTCTCTAAAAAGTTCACTTTTTTAAATCAATAACATGTTTATGGACTCCACTTTCTTTTGAAACTAATCATACAATAGCATTTTTGAAAAAGTTGTTTTTTTTTCTCTTCTCTTTCAGGTATATTCCAGAGAACAGGTCTTCAAACATCTTTGTCACATTAACTCTGAGCTGTCAGGGGACTCAGGCTTATGAGGAGGTTCTGTCACACAAAACAGTGTCTAGTGAAGACGACAAGAAAGAGGGGAAAGGATAGGAAAAAGAAGCTAAAGTACTATAAAAAACCATGGTAGGTTATTATTTACATCTGCTTAATTTGGTTCCAAATGGTTTTAATTTTTAGCTCTAGTGTAGCATATAAAGATGGCACTCTACTATTTAAGCAAAGCAAATGAGTTCAGATTTATTATGAGCCATTTAAACCACAAGATGGAGCCCTGTGAGCCTATAGACCATAAATTATTAAATACAAAAGGAGAGAATGTTCATAAATAATATTTTCTAATAAAACTGACATTAGCAAACCTAAACAAATAGGTTCCATGAACTTGAAATTGTGTAATTTTTCTCTGGTCTTCTACCTGAAGTTCAGTTTTTTCCCTTAAAAATTAAAAATCCAGAACCAATACTGTAGTTTAGTGATATGAATGGTATAGGACTAAAATAAGCCAGAGTTTAACTCATAAAAAACACTTTTTCCCACATCTTTGATAATAATAGGGTCAATCAAGTATTAGGTGTATTAGGGGCACTAAACTGAACATCAAGAAAACCTTGCTTTTTGTGGAGAGTTCAGACTTAAATTGAATTTATGACATTAGATGAGGCTTATGACCTCTGGGTGCGTTTTTTAATTGGTAAAATGTACTGAATTTTTTTCCCTTAGTATTTTGGTTCTGGAGGATGTTGTGTGAATTTTTTCCCTAAGTGAGAAAAGGTTTAAAAAAGACTGTAAGTGGGAGAAATGCACAAAAATACTAATCATCAGTATGTTTGAATATGTTTAGAAAGTTTGGTGTTTCTTTAAGTGATACTTGATTTTTTAAAGTTTGTGCTACTGTTGTAACTTAGTTGACTTGCTGCTTAGAGAAGAAATTCTACTAGTATTTTAGTTCTGGATGGTAGAAAAGAAATGTTAAGTTGGTATTTTTCTGTCATTTAGTTTTATGGTGAGCTGTGAAAAAACCTCACTGTTATTTTTACTTTTTCCCATGTGAATTATTTGTCTCTTCAGCTCACTTATTTATGTCTTGATATTCTTTTAACTTGAGTAAATGCTTTGTATATATATATATTACTTGTCATAGTTAGTGAAACTTGCTTCCCTAGTTTATTTTTAAATTTAGCTTAGATTTCCTGACATAGAAATTGTGTTTTATATGATTGGTCAGTTTTTTCCAATTTCATCTATTGCTTTAATTCTTAGATCTAAGATTTGAGAGAGAACATTTTATTTCTTCCAACTTACTCCAATGTAATTTTAATATTTAACTTAAATCCATTTGAAACTTATTTGGGTAAATATAATTGTGCTCCAGTTTTTTCCTAATACCATTTATTCAAGTCTTCCTTTCAGCATTGTTTTATGATGTTTGACCTGTCACATTCAGTAGACTCTTATATTTAACATTCTTGTATTTAACACTGGTAGTCTTTAATATTTGTGAGAAACTCAAGGGTTCGTGTTATAATAGCAATATGTAATTTTGTTAAGGTAAGGTCAGTGTGCAGGACTGAGAAACTTAGCTAGTGCAAGTCTAACAACCTAGCATCTCCAGCTCATTCTGTGGCTCTTTTGTTCTTTTGTTCCTTGTTTTGGAATATATGAATAAATCTTATGAAGTGATTAAACTTGTGTGCCTTTGTGACAAAAGTCTCCAATTGGAAAACTTGTCATGGAAGTTAAGCAGGAAAAATAGCTAGACAGGGAGCGGATGTGGATCAAGTGGTTGAACGCCTGCTTACCACGTAGGAGGTCCCGGGTTCAGTTCCCGGTGCCTCCTAAAAAAATAAAAAACAAATGAAAAAAACAATTCAGGGGAGCTGATGTGGCCCAGTGGTTAAGTGCTGGCTTCCCACATACAAGGACTTGAGTTCAATCCTTGGCCCCTGGGACGTCAGAAAAACAAAACAACACACCCACAAACAAAAAACAGAAAAATCCAAACTAGACAGAGATGGTTTTATCTAAGGAGAAAAAAGCTTTATGATTGATTTTAGTCTTGTATTTAATAATGATTAAAAGTTTCAAAGGACTATGTACCTTTTCAGTTTTTTCACTTATAAGGTAGAATATTTCCTTAGTGTTTAATTTGCTAGTTTCCAAACTCATAAGATTTTAAACACTGATATTCAAACAAAAACAAACCAAAGGCAAGATCAGTACATACTTTAAAACAAAATATTTACCATATTCTAGCACATAATTTCATATAAGTGAAGACACTATAAAACACCCTTTAAATTGAATACTGTGGCTTTATGGAAAACTCATCAAGTTATCTTTGTTCATTTTGATGTGCACTGATACAAATGTCTTCATGGTATTTGTAAATTTGAGAATATTCAAAGGTATTCAGATTTGTGGCTAATGAATGTGAAGGATCTGCTCTACTAAATTCTTATGAACTTCATTCTATTTCTGGGCTCTGTCTATTAGATTCCTGGCCAACATGTTATTTTAATTATTGCATTTTTAAATTTTGGTATTTTATTTTAGTATTAATGGTATGACCAGTCCATCTTTGCAGAATATTTCTGATACTATCATTGATTTTTTTTTTTTTCCCCCACAAATGAGCTTTGAAATTATTTTTGCTGAGTCTTAAGTAAGTAAATCAATCCTGAGGGGATTTGATTGAAAATGTAATAAATTTGTAAATTAGTTTGGGAATGTGAATGTTTTACAATATGTATTTTCCACATTCTGGAATTTGGAATGCCTCCTACTAATCTATTTTAAAAACTACAACCTTGCACCAAAGGTTTGAATGCCAAATATTAAATAGTATTTTAACATGATTCATAGTTTTCCTATGGTGTCCACACTTAACTTTGTATTTGGCATTATTACTGTTGTGAAATTTGAATTTTCAAAGTGCAGAAGTCTCCAGCAGTTTGGAAAGGACTGGCTGGGTATCATGAATCATTATGTATTTCTAGACATTCTCTTAAAGCTAGGAAGAGTCTGTTTCTCACAGAAGATGTGTGATATGGATGACCATTTTTGAAATGGTATTCAGAATGCATAGGTTTAGCTTAAAGATAGTATGTATGTAATGCTGAATGTGACCTGGGTGAACCTTGACCAAAATTTGAACTAAGTATCTCTAATTTTCTAATGTGGAGTTAGATAGAAATAGGATTTTACTTCCCACTCCTGAGCAATATATTATTGTTGCAACATTAAACTGTTTGACAATTAATGCTTTGAATTGTGACTTAAATATATTTATATGTAATCCTTTTCAGGTAGCATTTCTTTTGTTGAAGTAATAATTACCCTTTTTCCTTCTGCTAGAGATCTATTCGATCTTTTGCCAATGATGATCGCCATGTTATGGTGAAGCATTCAACAATCTATCCATCTCCAGAGGAACTTGAAGCTGTTCAGAATATGGTGTCTACTGTTGAATGTGCTCTTAAACACG
This sequence comes from Cabassous unicinctus, assembly GCA_029593785.1. Classification (NCBI taxonomy): domain Eukaryota; kingdom Metazoa; phylum Chordata; class Mammalia; order Cingulata; family Chlamyphoridae; genus Cabassous; species Cabassous unicinctus. Next base: position 15,978 of record JAQZBX010061421.1, read on the forward strand.
TCTCAGATTGGTTGGATGAAACAAATAAAGGCACAAAAACAGAGGGTGAGACAGAAGTGAAGAAAGATGAGGCCCTAGAAAACTATTCCAAGTGAGTATGAACTGACCTTTGTGATATTTTACTGTAGTGCACAGAAAAGCCTGAGGGTCCCACTGGATTAAGGTTGATTACGTGTTCTTTGGATTTTCTCATATATATGGCTATAACTTGGAAGTCAGTGTTAATGTGGATTTTTGTATGAGGTAATTTGAAAGGAGAGCAAGAAAGGAATAATTATTGGAGCCAGGAAAAGAAGATAGACCTAATAGGGATTCCTTTTGAAAGTGTACTAAACCTTTTAAAATCTTCACATTTGAAGATGATGATATGCCGTCTTCTTACGGACCTTATTGGGATTCCTTTTGAAAGTGTACTAAACCTTTTAAAATCTTCACATTTGAAGATGATGATATGCTGTCTTCTTTCCTATTTAATTAATTAATTAATTAATTAATTAATTTGTTTATTTGACCGGGAATTGAACCTGGGACCTCATATGTGGGAAGCCGGCACTCAACCACGGAGCCACATTGGCTCCCCTGAGTTGGTTTCTTTGCTTGTTTTGCTTGTTGTTTTGTCCTTCTTTCTAAGAGGCACTGGGAACCGAACCTGGCATCTCCCATGTGGGAAGCAGGCGCTTTTAGTCGCTTGAGCCACATCTGCTACCCTCTTTCCTTCTAACACTGTATTTTTCTTCTCTATATTCCCTATAGAAGTGTAAACTCGATAAGGTCAGGGACTTTTGTCTACCTTGTTGTTTCCCAGGATTTAGCACAGTCCCTGGCATTTGGTAAACACTCTTTGGATCTTTGTGGAATGAATAAAGGTCTCGGAGGGAGCCAGACCCTTCAAAAATTATAGTAGAGTATACTAAGTATTGTAATTAAGTAGTAGTGATCAGTGAGATGAAGCTGAAATGATAATGGAGTCAGATCACAAAACTTTTTATGCGAGACTAAGCTTAAAGTTGTGGTTTTAAGGAATGCCATTATGATTGGAATAAATGTATAACTTACTTTGAAAGATGACAGTTATTTGTACCATATTAAATAGGTTTAAAAGCAATGCTTTGGCTACAACTTGTAAATGGAG
>JAQZBX010061422.1:0-17104 GCA_029593785.1 Cabassous unicinctus
TAAAAAAAAAAAAAAAAAAAAACTTGGAGAAGGCAAAATGAAGGGCAGATATTTGAAGAACTGTCACAGAAGCAGGATTAGATTATTTATTACTCTAAGGGTAGAAATAGATGGATTACAAGATATATTTCGACTCAACATAAAAAAAGAAAATTTTTTTAAAAAATCAGAATTCTCCAACAACAGAGATAGCTAAGCAAAAGCTAGACTGTATCTACCATACGAACTATACAGGGAATTATTGTATTGGATGGAAGGCAGGCCTTGCTGATTACCAAAGTACCAGTTTTAAAACACTATGATTCCAGGAATTTAGTTGGATTTTTTTAATAGGGCAGCAAAGGAAAACAGGTAGTTTTATGAATACATTTCAATAAAATTGATAATAAAAAAGAAGAATACTTTCAAAAATAACTGTATTTTCCACATTGACTACATTATAAATCCATTTCATCAGAAAGTATCTTAACTCCACTCATTTTGTCTGTGTAGATTCATACATAGTATTAAAGCTTTTTTTGACTGCTTTCAAATTACTTCTCAGGCTCTGTTTTCTGCATAAAATTAATCTTCAACACAGAATTTTTAACTAAAGGCTAGAGAATTTTTCTTAACCCAACATTTCACTAATATACTAAAGTCCAACTTAATTTATTTTCTTCATTTATCATTAGTCTATTCTTCACCAATTGTGATTTTTAAAATAACAAATAGAAACTTTTCTTCCCAAAACAATGTATAAACCTTGTTTTCTACAGCTTGTGACCCTTCTGTCTCAAGTCCTAAAGTTATATTTCAAACTATTTTCACTCTATGGCAGTTTTGATTCAATATCCCATCAGATTCTATTATTGTCAACTTATTTCTAGTGTCATTTCTGTTGCTCTATATTCAGAAAACATGATTTATATCATTGACTAGGGCTGGCCTGGGTGACCAACAGAATATTGCAAAACTGGCAGTAAGAAACTTCTGAGGCTAGGACATAAAAGGCATGGTGGTTTCACCTTGGGTTCTTGGATCACTTGCTCTGGAGGAAGCCATCCACCACATCATGAAAACACGCATCAGCTTTGTGGAGATGCCCATGTAGAGAGGAACTAAAACCTCCCACCAACAACCAGCACCAAATTTTTAGCATCATGAGTTAAGACACCTATGCCGTGAATAACCCAGTCCCAGAAAAGCCATCTGACAACTGCAGTCAGCTGACATATTGACAGCAGCCTCATGAGAGACCTCAAGCCAGAATCACAAAGCTAAACCACTCCTGAATTCTTTCCCAGAGAAACTGTGAGAGATTTTTTAAAAAGTTTATTGTCGTTTTAAGCCACTAAGTTTTGGGGTCATTTGTTTCAAAGCAATAGATAACTAATAGTCAATGCAGCACAGACAATATCCCACATGTATTTATGCCAAAATTAATATTTAGAAAATTAAATGTGGCTCATTTTCTAAAGCAGGGGTTCTTAATCAGGGGTCCGTGAGCTTGAACTGAAATTCAAAAAAACACATCATTCTTGTGGGGACATATTGGTGCAGGTGTGATATATTTATTAAATAATACACAGTAGTGTGAACCAAGTAAGGGATCCATGGTTTTCACGTGACTGGCAAAGGGGTCCATGGAACAAAAAGGTTAAGAACCCCTGTTCAAAAGTCTGTTTTATGGTGTTTTTGTTTCTGTTGATTTGCTTTTTAATGTCTTTTCTCTTATAAATCTAAATATCTTGAAGATTAATTGCATGAGAATGTTCATGATTAACGTTAAATGGGGAAAAAAAAAAACAAGTTATAAGCTCTCTATACAATATGAATTACTCCAAAATGTTAATTTATGTCTAAGTAGTGGGATTATACAGAATTTTTTTAAAAATTTATTTACTTTTATCCATTTTTACGCTGCCCCTCCCTCCACTTTTTTGCTGTTTCTGTGTCCATTCACTGGGCAACTCTGTGTCCGTTTCCTGCCCTCTCTTCTCATCCTTTTCCTCCTGTCTTCACTGGGATTCAATACTTGGAATCTTCAACGTGGGAGAGAGGCGTCCTACTGCCTGCGCCACCTTAGTTCCCGGTTTTTTGGTGCATCTCTTCTTGGCTCTCCCTTGTGTCACTCTCCTGTTACGTTATCATCTTGCTGCATGGCGCACCCGCGCACGGGGCCTGGCGGTGCACCCATGTGCAGGGCCTGGCAGCACACCTCCGCACAGGGTCTGCTGGCCCACACACCTTCTACATACATATATTTTTAATTTTTACCGGGAGGTCCCGGGGATCGAACTCAAGTCCCTCCATATGGGAGACGGATGCCCAACCACATCTGTCCCCCTGCTGTATCTGTCCAAGCCACATCTGTGCCCCTGCTATATCTCTTAAGGTTGACCAAAGATACCCAAAGTTACAGTGTTTTCCCATACCGGATGGTCATATAATAAATCAGGCTTAGTGTATCACCAGCATTCTAAAAACCAGATCTAGGTAGAAAAACTAGGTTTGGGGACACATGCATGGTTTCTAATATAGCAAATGTTTAACTTACCCTGATTATAGAACTTTCTTATACATAATGTACCAGTTAATCATTGCTACATAACAAACCAACCTCAAATTTAGTGCTTAAAATACCACAACCATTTATTTTGTAACAATTCTGCAATATGGACGGAGTCTAGTGGGGCAGCTTATCTCTATATGGTATTTGCTGGGCTCACTCATGCATTTGTGGTCAACTGGCAGCTTGGCTAAAGCTGACCTATCCAAGATAGTCTCATCCACCGCAAGCTCTTAGACTGATGTGACTGTTAACATCTGGAGCCTGGCTGAGTCTCTCTCTTCAGAGTCTTTCAGCAGTAATCTCACACAAGATCTCTCATTCTCAAATAAACTACCTCAGGCTTCTTTATATTGTATCTTAGAGCAGCAAGAAAAAGCTGTAAAGCTTCTTAAAGCATAGGCCCAGAACTTATACAATCTCACTTTCATCACATTTTAATAGACCAAGCAAATTGTAAGGCCAGTCCATATTCAATGTCAGAGGAGACTGCACAAGGACTTTAATTCAGCCAGAGTGTGGTTCATTGGAGGCCATTTTGTAACAAATTACCACACATAATGTCTGTATTTCCCAAAGAGCCCAAAATTAAAATGCATTGCTTTTTATTATTTTAAAAATTTGATGGCCATGAAGTCAATATCTTGGAGGAGGGTCACTGCTGAACCTGGTTTTGAAGGATTAAGGCTCTGATCTCTACTGTCTCATCTGAGAACAAAGAGTTCTTTGGGTTGGTACATACACTCAATTATAGTTCTTATACCAGTTTCATGTTGAATAGGTAATAATGCCCATTTTTAAGAATTTCTAGAAATGGAAGGCTTCAATCCAATCACTATTCTGCATGTTTTGTTTTATCTGCAGTATTTGTGGAGGAGTACAAGCACAGTGGTTAGAGTAAGAAAGCTTTGGGGTAATTCATATTGTAACTTTTCTTTTAAAAATTTCATGAAAAGGTCAAGTCTTCAGGGAAAATAAGGATTTTTTAATCAACTAACTTCTACTTAAAACTTACTTCACGTAAGACTCTGTCTTAAGCAGTGGCAGGCGTGCAAAACAATTTTTAAAAAGTCATTGACTTTAATGAATGCAAAAAAAAGCAATAATCAAAGAGATTTAAGTTTTAATAGATTGCCAGAAAATAGCTTTGTAAACATTTTCTTGATATAAAAATTATAAAATATAACAACCAAACTTAGCAACTTTTTTTCATTCTTAATAATAAGACTAATGGGCCCATGAAATATGGCCTTGTAAACTCAAAAGACACTGGCCCCACAGGCTGTAGTGACTAAAATAAAGATACCAACCTTTGGAATAGCAGCAAGATTCCTGAGCTGCCCTTTTTTTCTTTGCCTTTCTTGGCCACAGACCATTAACACTTTTGACTTCCCAGTGGCCCAGAGGCAGCAATTCTGAGCTGTAAGTTTGACTTCAGAAGGATATTGGCCCAGAAAGCCAGCATGGTAAATTTGAACACACCAACTTGCAGCTTCAAGATTGTTCCTTTACCCCAATACCACTCACCAACCTATCATCTCAAGATGGCTGAAGTCAACATGATATGATCAAGAAACAAAACTAGAAGGATCTGACACCAGAATATGGAGTTTATACTTTTTTTATTATGAAATATTAGGAATTAGAAGACTTGGGGGAAAAAGTGATCATTAGAAATAATTTTATCATAAGGACAATGAGAACCAAATAAAGTACCATTTATTGAACATGTATCATATATTATTCAAGGAATTTATTTAGTTTGTCAAAAGCTGCCAATGCAAACATACCAGAAATGGGTTGGCTTTTATAAAGGGAATTTATTTGGGATAAAAGCTTACAGCTCTGAGGCAGCAAAAATCTTCAAATCAAGGCATCATCAGAGATGCTCTCTCACCAAAGGTTAGCTGCTAGCAGATCCTGGAGTCCTGTCATGTGGCAAGGCATCTGATGTGGGTCTGCTGGTCTCTCTCTTCTTTTTCCTAGAGCTCAGCTGTGGGCTATCAGGTATCTCTCCCTGGGCTTCATCTCCTTAAGCCTCTGAGAACTTCTCTGACTTTCTGCAGCTGTTGGCAAACCTGGAGTCCTTTCTCTCATATGGCAGGGTCAAAATGGCAGAGCTCCCTTTCTGTGTGTCCTCTCTCTCTTTGTGTGTTCTCAGTTTATATCAGACCCTGCAAGAGGTCAGAGTCCCAACCTGGTTCACACCTCACTGACATAGTCCAATCAAAAGCCCTAAAGTGATCTAATTGAAAGTGATCTATTCAAAGGATCCCTTAATTGAACCTAATGCAATCAAAGGACCCCATACTCACAGGAATGGATAAGTTCAAGAACAATCTTTTCCGGGATTCACAGATTTCAAACCATCACAGTACTATAAATACATTATTAAGAAAGATATGAGATAGATAATATTAATCTCCGTTTTGTGAGAAAACTGTTTAAATTACTTGCCCAAGGTCAGCTAGGTTGTAAGTCATAGAGTTAGGATTTCAGCCCAGGTCTGTATGATGCCAAATCCTTTCCATTTATACTATACAATACCCTCTTAACTTAGATTTAAATGAACTATTCCCTCAAGAAATAACCAATGTGGGAAAATTTCCCAGCTCATCTTTGGACAGCCAGCATCTCCTGGAAACTCATCAAGGACATTCATCAGACTTTCATTGGAGCCCCTGGTTTGCAGCCTGGCTGCAGAACCTGGACTTGTGCATCCCCATGGTCATGTGAAAGACTCATAAAATCACATAGCGTTGACAGATATCCCCTGTTGATTCTGTTTCCCTAGAGAAACCTGACTAATACAATGCCTTTCAATTTTTTTCTTGCCTGATTGCTCTAGCTAGAACCTCTAGCACTATACTGAACACCACTGGTGACACTGGGCCTCCTAGTTTTGTTCCGCTCTCACTGGGAAAACTTTCAGACTTTCACCATCTAGTGTAATGTTAACTGTGGGTTATTCATATATACCCTTTAACATGTGGAGAAAGTTTCCTTCTTAAAAAAATAAAGTAAAAAAGAACCAATTTGAAACAAACTATCACATATTTTAGACTTAGAAAACAATCTGTAAATTATTTTATTAGTTTCTTGGGATATATAAATTCTCTTCATCATCCTTGAAAGTTCTCAACATTTCAGATGGCTTACAACATAAACAAGTTATCTAAGTGTCTTTTATCTGTTATCTTTTGGTCATCATTAATATTGTCTGTTTTATAATAACAGACAAAAGGGCTCAATAAATGTATTAAATGCATAAATTCTATCTTCATCTTTTTGATAAGTAGTATCAACTTGAAGTACTCAATAAATATTAGTGATTACTATAATTACCTCAATTTAAAAGTGCCAAAAGAACTAATGAGGTTTGGTGAGCTACTAAAGGATTTTTTTCAGGTCTAAATATCTTGAATCTTAATTTCAAGTCTGTTACATATTTGAGTTGTATATTACAGAGGTCTATCTACATGTTAGCATTCTATCTTTACTCAATCTTTTTACTAAAATTATAGGATTTTTAAATATATTATATCACAAGCACACTTGGAATTCTTAGAACATAAGGCTTATTTATTGGATTAAATGGTGCCATTTCTTAAAATTATTTACACTATAGATATATACATCTTATTGATTTAGTCTGAGGAGTAGTGAGCCAAGGAATAAACCTATGAGAAACTGCATTTAAAACTATTATAATAGCAGTGATGGAGTATGGGTGAATTTGTAGATCGTAAAATTACTATAGAATTACTATATAACTATAATGTTAAAGGAAATCTATGCCCAGTTGTCTAATTAATTAAATGCATTTAAAGACTAATAATTGACATGTCAAGGGCAGAAGAAATAAAACTAGCCTAGAGGGATTGAGCCTTCTTCTTTTGCTAAGCCCATTTAAGTTATTTCTGGGAATCCATTACATTCTAGATTTTGAGTTTGTCTCCATTTGCTTCACTTTGTACATTTCCAAGTCTTTTCTTGATAATAATTTTATTCCCCTGTCTGCCTTCTCTTGGCAACGGTTGACCTGGCTAAAAGCCCAAAACATGGTAAATGACAAATCACTACCAGATGAAGCTGCAAGTTTTACATAGAGTGTTTCCTCCAGGCTCAGAACTCTGTGAGGCCCAATAAAAAGTACTGGAGTGTTTCAGAATCACAGTGAGATTCATTTTTTTGTGTTAATCCTCAGGTTTTGATAGATGATAAAACACTAACAAAAAGTCTCATTAATTTTCAAAATCATAAAATAAGAAATAAGTTGCAAAGGGCCAGGAAAATATTATATTGGTGACTAGAAAGTTATTAAACAAATGATTTCATGATAAATTCTCAGCTTTTTCAGCTTTTAAATTATTTTCCTGGTAGTTTGGCTTTAGTAAAAAAAAAAAAAATTATAAAAATCATGCATAATTTTTAAAATTGAAACTTAAAAACCAGCTTGCTCAAAGAAAAACATATCACTCAATCTCACTACTATTAAAATATTTGGCTATAGCCCTAATTTTTTTGAAACTTTGCTATCTTTAGCTTTAAATATTTGTGATCATGTAGTATTGGTGTATGAAATTCTAATCAACAAACTATAGTTTTACTTTTAAAACTCACTACTGGGTTTATGGCTGGGGTTTTTGTAGAGTATGTGTACAATAATTTTCTAGGATCTAAAGAATTTTAAAAAAAAAAGAAACAGAAAAAACAGTTTCATAACTGAGACCACAATAAAACCAAACTACCCATTTGAATTATACAGAAAATTATCTCAGTAACCCCTTTGGATATTTGTAATTATAATTTTTCACCTTTTAAGAGTGTTAACAATCTAACTTTCTCAGTTCCCCACCCTAAATATCAGATAACAGAAATCTTATTTTATCCCACATGGCACATAACATATCCTGAAAAACAGATGGAAAAAAAAAAAACCTTGTAAATGTATGTGGTATAATTTTGGAGGGAATGTTTATGACATTGGATGGTTATGCATACAAGTAGAAAACGTACAGGGTCTATCAAATTAAAACTGAACTTCTGTAAAATGCTTTGTAAAAGAATGTAAAAAAGTTATAAATCAATGTATGGGTGTTTAAAACAATGCATATCTACCCCTTTGCAGATTTGATTTATTCTCAGATGCTTACAAAGGTTTAGCCTTTGGCAAATCTCGAGGAGCCTAAATTCTCTGTAGTTCTTTCCCAACAAGGTATCCCCATTAAATTTTGGTGTAGTGGCAAAATCTTTCAATCAGAAGACCTAGATTTTCAATTTTTGTCCTTTACTAATTATGCAAATTTAAGCATGTTACTTAAATTGAGCCTATTTCCATATCTTGAAAAATGGAAATTTGGTAATGGCTATTTGGTAAGGATTACTATTAGGATCAAAACCAAAGTGAGATTATTTATAGTAAAAATGATTTTTAAACGGTAGAACACTCCCTTAAGATGAAGTAATATTCATAAGATTGCCTCCTCTGGCCAGGCATATTTGCTGCACCCTCTCTTCCATTCTCAATTCCCTTTAAAATGAATCAGTCCATAATATCATTCCCCTAAATCTGAGGATACAATTCAATTATGTGATAATAAGAGACCTAGAGTGTTACCTGGGAAATATAAGTGCATTTCTTGCGGCCTTCTAAGAGCTCTGTTCCCACCATGTTGTTGAACTTATTAAGTAACTTTCCCCATGGGAATTAAGGCCTTTGCAGAGAAACCATAAAGACCTTCTTACATAAGGTTTTGGCAAAACTGACCACTTGCACATTTTCCCTGAAACTCTAACCCAGACTAGGCAGATGTGAATTTGAAGTGAATAACACTTTTCCCTACAGCAGGAGGAACATGTACAGGAGTTACTGTCATTTAAAAGGGGAGGAGGGGTTATGTACAAGGACACACTAAAGTTTACTCTTTTATTGGTCAAAAAAAATATACAGAACTACCACGCAACTTTCCTCTTCCCCCAACTCCCTACTCCATCCCTATAAAAAAGATATTCCCCAACTAGTTAAAAAAAAGTCAAGGAGTTTCAGAGTTTATTATCATTTTGTTAATATTGTACTCATTATGCACATGTCAAGGACTGTGCTAAAGACAGAAATATTATTAACCCCTTATCTACATTTTACTGTATCCACTGGTGGGGGGGGGGGCATTGAAGAGAGTGGGGAAGAGCATTCCTACTAAAATGACAACCATACTCTTTTGAAATTTTGCCCAACCCAGAGAACTAGTATCAAGAGAATTTAACTACATTGCTTTATGGGGGTAATGTAAAAAGAATAAAATCAAAACAATGCAAGCTTTTAGGATCAGTTAAGAAACTGGCTGGGGTACCATAATTTTCTGTCACTGTTACCCATTTTAAGCTACAAATTTGCAATGGATGCTCTGTTTCTTAGGAAAACAAAACAGAACAAAAAATTACTATCACATTACTGAAGTCCTTAATGTGGACCTTCCTAATTTGCAAAGTCCTCTTCCCAGTTTCTCCAGGTCTTTCTCCCTGGCCTGAAGCCACAGCCTGGGTAAGGGCCACCCAAGAATGACACTGAATGAATTCCAGGCAAATTCCATAGCCAGCCTGACTTTTCTTCCAATACAGAGTAGTACTGTAATGGTTATAATAACTAAAGCAGCAGCATCCACAGCCTGAGTGTTTAAGGTTGATGGCTCCCCAAAAATGAAATTTCAGTGAGTTGAGGACAGAAGTAAAAGAAACTTCAAAGGGGCATGTCTAGACAACACCTTCCTGTCTCAGGGAATTGCTTGCAACCTCCACTCAGATACAAACCACCAAGAAGAAAAGCCTGTCAGACCTCATTGACCATAGGTAATGGTACAGGATAATTTCCTCTGATAATGTCACCCAAAAAGGAAATCCTACAGACTAAACCTATTAAGACCTCACGGGAAATATCATATGAACAAAATTGTTTTTTGTTTTTTGCTTTTGGGGGGTTGTAAGGAGGAGAAAGGGATTGTGGAGAGGATTTTTTAATTGATTAGGGCCTTTTTTGTAGAGGGAAAGAAAATGGAACTGAATTTGAGGGAAAAAATGTTGTGATATGTAAAAACAGATATGTCTGTTTCCCCCATATTTATGAACTCTTAAAATCCTGGATTCTACAAAATCAGAAAACATGTGCCTAAAATTTTTAAGAGGAACATAGCCAGCTGTTTCTTTAAAAAGCAAAAACGTTGATTTGGGTAACTGGGGTAGTTTGATTTTGCTGGGTGCCTCTGAGATGAGATTCAAAGATATGGTTTGTGATTATCTGAACTGATTTTATGTATGTTTGGTGTAAACACCTATGTTTATAGCATACATTTATCTATAAATAGAGTGACTAAAGAAATAGGAACATTTAATTCTAGTACTTTCAAGTTAGATATCTTATGTGAATAGATGTCTTATGCTCCTTGTGATACTATATTTATATTTTTATTTGAATTGGATTTTTTAAATGAAGACAAAAACTCTGGTTTAAATTATTTTGTTTTCCCCTTTTGCCCAAATTTCCCTTTTAAATTGCCTTTTAAAAAGCAAGAATATTTTAGTTCTTTATAAAGACCACTGATTAGTGGGCTGATTTATTTTGACGTACACACATACATTAATGGAGTATGCCCGGCATTCCAAGATAACACTTGTTAGTTCTATAGTCATATGAATGTGAATAGGCTATAAAAGGCTAATCTTGCCAGACATCCCTCACATGTTACATGGGTGGAAATAACTGTTATATGTTAATAACATCTCAATTTTTCAGGACCTGTATTTTTTTATCACATAACTCCACCTTTGAAAGCTACAGAAGGGTCTATCTACCTGTTTGTTTGCCAGAGTGGGTCTTACACAAGCCTGCATTGTTTGAAAACAGCCACTATTCTACCCTTTTTCTCACTTAATTTGGCCCACCTCAGTAGTCAATGGACTCACCATCTTTAATACACCTAAGTGTCATCCTGGGATAGTGACACAGCCACCAGAACACCTTCCCCATGAGATTTCAACCTGCTTTGATGCACATTTCTGCCAAATATGACTCATAGATGATATTCATGACTATTTTAAGAAGCTGCCCATGACACTCCAGAACTTTGATTTAGTGAGGAAGTATGAAACCATACTGCCAGCCATATTTGCTAATCTTCTTTGGTTCTTTGCTTTTATCTGAGTGTTACTGAACAGTGTGGCAGATATCAAAATTCTAACAGACTCTCAGTTAATTATTACTAATAAAATTACATGCTCCTACAAGAAATCCTCCCTAATTTAGTAATCTAATCAAAGGAAGTAATATAAAACTCTAAGATTAACAGACAAAGATATTTAGTACAGCCTAATTCTAACTGAAAAATCATAAGCAATCTAAATGCTCAGGGATGTGGTTAGATAAATCATGCTTCACTCAAATGATGGAACATAATGTAGTAATTAATAATAAGTGTAAATAATTTTAATCCCATATGAAAATGCTTCTGATATGTGCAATGAATGTAGTTCCTCATTTATAAAATGTCTAGTCATATTTTTTGTCAATTTATTTATGTCTGAGATTTTTCTTATTGAGTATGAGTGCTTTAGAAAAACTCAATTCTTTATATTTATTGCAAATTTATTTCAAGTTGGAAAATGCATTGTTTAAGTAATAAACAAGACTAATTTTGTTTAACATGTAGTTTACATATAAGCAGTCTGTCAAAAACATCCCCTAAAACCTTTCAAATATTACTTAAATAGTCTTGCATAAATTGTTATGAGTATTCTCTCTTAAAGGTTAAGTCCCATATCACCAACTCTAAATTAACAGAGTTTAAATAAGGCTTTTTCTGAAAGTAGATTAAATGTACCGTCAATCTTTTGCCACTTTAAAGGCAAGGTGGACTATAAAATGGTTCATGGTAATTTATGTTTTTTCACGTTGGAAAACATGTGCATGTACAGAGATCCATCATATACTGACAATACTGTAGATACTTCTGTAATTTTCACAGCCTATTAAGCATATATATATTTCTAGAAGAAACAATTTCTAGAGGTTAAGAAACAGCTTCAGATACTCTATAGCATCTTTAATTGTGAAAGAGTAAATTAAGCAAACAAGTTTTCATATAATGAATATACATTTTTAAGTGAAAAATTAAACAAATTTGGCAAAATTCTTCTATCATTACATGAATGATAGGGAATAGATTTTACAAAAATACTATTTCATTTTAATTCACCCAAGATTACAAAAGGAAGTTATGATATTAATTATAGATTTGAATATTAGGTCAAATATAGGTATTTATCAATGTTTAAACAAAATTCTCCAGTGAGGTACTTAAATGGTTCAGAAATATTTGGAAGAGAAAGTCATACATGAATTCCTAGTATCTCTGAAGCATCTAAGTACCTCACAGTGCTTCCTATTCTTTTCTCCATTCAAAGTAATTCAAATATTAAAAAAAAAAAAATCTACCCTGATTTATATACAAGAACTTTGGGTCGATTTGGACATCATGAAACTGCTGGCACCGTGCCTTTGACAAAACAGATGGAATGCAGCTAAGAAAATAGAAGTAAAGCTTCCAACTCTGAAAGCACTATTACTTTGTCTAAACAGAACTCATTCTTTAAAATTATAAAATGTGAAAATATATCTAGTGCTAGCACACCTGATACAATTCAAAAGAAAACAAAATAACCAAGGCTTTCCTTTGTCTTTGTAGTTTGATTGAACACATCAATTATTTCAAAATACTTTTCTCAAGTTTTTTTGCTTTGACATTGGCTCTGAACATTTGAGAACAGATTCATTTTCTTATTTGTGGTCACACAGAGGAATTCATATAAAATTAATGCCTATATTGTAATCCTAAATTTTAATGCCAAGATGTTTGTAATGACCCATAATAAAAATTAATTAGTATATATTATAATATTCTGTTCATCACAAACAGGTATAATTAACAAAAGAGTTAAGTATATTTATAATTCCCCCATATATTAAATATGATCTAATATTATAAAACTTCATTATGATTATTTTGGTTATGAGGAATGAAACTACACATTCTAATAGCTTCTAAAACATAAACCAGTATTTTGTTACTTCAAGAAATGCTTAAATTTAAGGGCATTATTTTCTTAATATAGACCATTTAACATGAAACTTATCAAGGGGGAAAAAATTCTTTTAAGTTCCATAAAGTCTCTATTTCTTTTTATTTTTTTATGCAACTTCATTTTAGTAATGATTTCAACAGGATATACAGAAAATATTCAAATATATACATATACGACAATTTTTAAAAGGTGGTTATTTTAATATCGTTTTCCCCAGAAAATATTTTAATTTGCTAGTTCAAGTAACAGAAGTTAATCTTCATTGCCTTAATATTGTATATTCCTCCCCATAACAGCACCTTAATATAAAAAATGGAGAATCAAGATGTTAACAGAACAACAAAAAGTACTGAAACCCCTTCATATTTTACCATGAATTAAAGGTTCTTTACAAATATTTTATCAAAAATAAAGAATATAAATGTACTTGGAACTAAGAGTCTATCAAAATCCACCTTATTTAAGCACTAATTCTGATCAATTACTTTTATACACTCATAGACAATCAATTCAAGATACATTCCTGCTCAATCTTCTAAAAACACTGTAATAAAATATTCTCTACAACACAGTTGTTTTGAAAAAATTTTCCAAATGGAATAAATATCAACCCTTCATTTGTATAATTTATATGAAATTTTGATTATTCCCACTATAATTTTAGTCATTTGTAAATCTCTACTTAGCATTTCTCTTTGAAAATGTAAGACATTTTATCAACAGTATTATTTTAAATATCTTCTTGTTTTCCAAGGAGAAGAGACAAGAAATGCCCTAAACTTAGAGATGGTTAGCTCGTAATTTAAATCTCCTGAGATTTTTGGCTTGGTGTTCTCATTAAAAAATATAAAAACAAAAATCAATCAGCCCCTTTAACAGTAGATACAATAACAAGATAACCAAAATAAGTTATATGTGAGTATTAAGGATGTTTTTGCTTTATTTCCCCGTTTCCCTCAAATCCCTAGAAATTCTTTCCAAAGGCAAAATGCTGATTAAATTATTATATCCTAGGTAAGTCTAACAGTAGCATTGTCTGAAAGACAAATAATAATGGTACTTAATCTATTACACTTTCAAAGAACTTTAAAAATATGAACTAATTAGACACCTGTGAACATTTTAAATACTTCAAATATAGGATTTAGTTGTAAATCTCTAGATTTTAAATAAAGCATTTTCCTATAGTAAATCAAAGTTTTACTAGGAGAGAGAAGGAAAAAAAGATACTAGCACTCTACCCTAAAATAATCGTCAGTGAACATGTTTAAAACTGCATATTAACATAACTTTAAAGCCGCCAATATTCTGGAAGATCACTACAATTACTAATACTTATGCCTTTTGTATCATCTGTTGCCACACCAACTGCTGACCATCATAAAGCCTAATCAGAAGAGGATGCCAACTGGTGCACCTCATTTGAGCAAATTGTGAAAAGAACCTGAGGAAAAAAAATGTGCCATTTTCTAAGTCCAGGAAAGTCTTCTGCCCCAATTGTGTACCCCAGAACTCATTCCCCATGCTATAGGAGAACTATAGCCCCATTTAACCTCCCCACTAAAGACTTTTCAAAACCAGAGTCTAAGCTAAAGTGAGACAAACACCTATAATTACGAAGTTTTTAAATTATTTCCCCCCACCAACACCTCTGTAGTGAGAAACACCTGAATGGATTGAATATATAATAGTTGGGAAGTTTCAACTAGTAAAGCTAAGTTCTGAATTTCATCTGGCAAATATCAGTAACATATATTTACCCCCTGGATTTCATCATTTTCAATAGCTCTCAAATTGGAGTTTTTAAGTCTCTCTTGGTTCTGTTTAAGACAAATATATAGTTTGAGATGTTCCCAAAAGTAAGAGTTAATTACTATGCTTTACTTTAAAATACAAATTTCCATAAATTCTCTCTTTACTACAGCAAAATTTATTAACACATTAAAATTTATTTTAAAACATTTTTCCTTTCTGTAAGAACAAGGAAAAAAGCAATCTATGAGGAGTATTTGTCTCATGTAAACTCACAAATTGGAAAACTCAATACAGAAAGAAAGGGCAATACTCCAAAACAAATTCTCAAAAGTATTTAAGAGGTATTTAGAAAGTCTAAATCCTTTATCAGACACACTGAATTAATGACTGCTAGATACACAACAGCCCCAAAATATCTGAAGAGTAAAAAACTGGTGGAACTGGTGATTTGATGGTTACTTAGAAATACTAAATGCTTTCCCAATAATGTAAATTTCAGCTACAACATAACAAGCAAACCAGTTTGATTATTTTTCTCTGATCAATACTACCAGATTAGCTAGTTGCTAGAAATAATTAACAGATGTAGAAACCTCTTTGGCAAAATAGTTTTGTAAATAACACATTTGTATTGAACATGAAACAGGTAGAAAATATTTTAAGTGTACTAAGATTTACAACTGACTCTCAAGTCAAAAACATCTAAGTGAAAGTTTGTCTTTGAGGTTTTTTAAATAGTTCTTCTGTCCTGAAATAATTCTTCTGTCCTGTCAATTATCAGGCTTTTGCCTTTGCTTGTTTTTTTAAACTAAAACTACAGTCTTCAGATCCATGGAGTAATAGTCTATATCAGGGAAGTAAAATCTTTTTTTTTCTGCAGCATATTTATATATCTTTCAGGATCTGACCATGAATTTATTCATTCACACAACAAACATGTATTTATTTATTTATTTTTTTGAAAGAGAAACTCTGGCATTTTTATTCAAATTTAATTGGATTGAATAGATACTTTGGTAAGAATTAATATCTTAAAAATATAGAATTTTCCTATGTATGAATTCGATCTATCTTTCCATGCTCAGGTCTTTAATTTTTTACTAAAATATATTCTAGTTCTCATGAATATATGTACAGTATTCATTAGATTCATTTTTACATGTTTGATAGTATTTAATGGTACCTTTTGTTTTATTTATTATTATTACTTTTATTGTGGGTAAAAATCAAATTTTTCATAGTACATACCAATATTTGTAAAATGATATATAAATACATATGCATATATGTGCATTTGTTTACATAAATGTTATTTGTTTTATATATATATATATATATATTTTTTTTAAAGGTGCCTAGATAACCTAAATATTACTCAGAAATTACAGGGATTCCCATGTTCCCCACCACCCACACCTCCAACAACATCCCACACCATCATTCCTCATCCGTGTGGTACAACACCCACAATGGATATACACATCCTGGGGCCTTGCCACCGAGCATAGACCACAGTTCACATCACAGACCACACTCTCTCCCATCCAGTTCTGCATGGTATATTCTGATGGAAAATGGCCTACATCCATCGCCGCTTCACCACTCAGGACAACCCCCAAAGTCCCAAAAAAGCCCGAGTATTTCAACTGCCCCTCCTCTCCCTGCCCCAAAAATGTCCAGTGGCCACTGGCTCCACCTTACTGTTACAATTTCTACAAACATGTATTTATGACCTACTACGAATAAGATACATAAGAAGCAATTATACATTTAAATGAGCTTGTGCCTAAAAAATTAAGATTATGATTTATTTAAATTCAAAAGTTTGGAGAGGGTTTGTAATTAAAAATATTTATCATGATTTGGTTTTGTTCTTATTTCTTTTGCACTCTTTTTAAATATTTATTTTATTTACTTTGAGATTTTAGAGAATCTGTCTATGTCCATTTTCAGGGTTGAATTAAATTCTACATCCGTAAGCAATCAAACTTAGTAATTTGAAGAGAAACAAAGAAGCATTTTAACATTTATTTTAAAGAAAGAAAATCAGTTTGCAAAGAAAAGGTTAAAGAACTGTTATTCTACATTACAGACCTGATTTGTGAAATTTTTGTAGTTATCATCTACTCTCATCTGTAGGAGACATTATCTGCAGAGATAGTGTTTAATGTCTATCTCAGCAACCTGCCTGTAAGCATCAAGGTCATCAGGAAGGGCTGTTCATCAGAGTATGTTTCCAGTTCCTGGCACAGTACTTGGCACATAGCAGGTTCTCAATAAATATATATATATATTTTTTTAAGATTTATTTATTTATTTATCCCCTTGCTGCTTGTGTTTGCTGTGTCCATTTGCTGTGTGTCTTCTCTGTGTCTGCTTATCTCCCCCTTGCTGTGAGGTCTTGCTGCATCAGCCCACCGCACCGCGCGGGCCGGCCTGCCCTCACAAGGAGGCCCCAGGAAGCGAACCCGGGGCCTCCCATATGGTAAATGGGACCTCTATCCATTGAGCCACACCCGCTTCCCTCAATAAATATATTTTGAATGAATAAATAAATTCCACAGCCCATGTTTTCCATTCTTTTGTTGTCTGAAGAAAAGGTCTTCTGTTGCATTGCTCATCACTTATCTATACTTTTTATGTTTTTTTTTTTTTTTTTTTTTT
>JAQZBX010061423.1:0-17109 GCA_029593785.1 Cabassous unicinctus
GATTTAATATAGAATTCAGGAAATGCAGTGTAGAAAAGGAAACCTAAATCTGAGTAATTTTTCAAAATATTACACCATCGAGCATTCCCTGCTTTGCCAGATTATCTGAGTAGCTATCTCTTCTCCGACCTGGGGCTGGATTGTTATTTTCTGGCCTTTCCTAAGCAGCATCACTCTTCTTTCAAATCCCAGGCTGTAAATCACAGCTTCTGACTCTGGCTAGAAGAAATCAAAATAAACTAACATCATAATTATCTTTGGGCTCAAGGAGTAGATTCTTTTACATTATCGTGCAAAGCAATTAACACTTCATTTTCACAAACCTTACTTTTCTTGAATAGTTTTAATTTTGCACAAGCAAGTAGACCAAAAGCATTTTCCCAAAGCAAAAAGCTCTGCACTCCAAAGGCAAATTCAATCTACTCACTCTAACAGTAGATATATTAATAGAAACTTTGTAAAAGGTATCATTTTTTCTCTTTTCATCTTTTTTTAAGCCACCCCAAATCACAAATCCATTTCCCATAAAGTACTTACCATCAAAATGTCCTTTGCCCCCACCCCCTGTCTCCCTGCAAATAGAATGCTTTTCTTAGGACCGTGGGTATCCCAATCTGGACAAAGAGCCACAGTGACAGCAGGCAATATTTGTAACACTTTCAGATCAAAAACCAAGGGAACAGTTTCCCCAATTACAATCATTCTTTAAGTAATATATACAGAAATAAAGCACAGATTACAATCTGTGAGTCTTTCTTTGGTGTGTGCTGATACGGTATAATTTGTAAATAATATTTCTATACTAATCTGATTATTTATAGGTGAGAGAAAGTATAATCATAATGTGTTTCTGATTTTATTTGCATTTGATTGTTCTGCCCATATAGTCTTTGAAATGGTTCCCTTATTTTTACAAATTAAAAGCAGGATTTCTACCTGATTTCTTCCCACATTTATCTTTTTAAATCTTCAATGAAGAGCCCTGGATGTTTAGAGAAATTGAAAAATAGCCTTTATTTCATCAGATGGAATGAAGAGGGCTAAGCAAAATAATGTGAGCCCTGCTGACATAAGTATTTTTAAGGTTACCTGAACTCAAAGCTTTGTTCGAGATTATAGAATAAAAGATTTCTATGTGATGGTTGAGGCAATCTCATATATCATGTATTTTGCAAATAAGAAAACTAAGGCTTTGTCTAAGGAACTGTGGCATATTGTAGTTTGGAATTTAGGTCTCTGTTCTGGGGAGAGACCACTGTTCCATACCATTGGCCTACTTGCTAAGGCCGTGAAAATGCTCCATTTATTATATTTTCACTTGCATAGATGACATCTGATGAAGTAAGTCTTTATTTCCAGTATTTTTTCCCCACAAATATCTATTTAGACAGATTCATACAATAAAAGGTAAAAAAGAAAGTTTTTTGGGGGGCGGGGGGGCTGTTGATAGTGGATGAATTGTTCCTTAAATACACCCTCACAATTAATTTTGTATTATGGATTTTTATTGTACCACTCTCTGAAGCTTAACTGTCTCTTCCCCCATGAAGTTTTCTTCTCTCCTCCAATAGCAAAGGTAAATGCTTTTGTTCCAACAGAAGCAAGAACTTCTTTCCAACCCTAGTTCCTCAACCCTCCTGGCCTGGAAACAAGAATGTCTTTAAACAAAACGGAAAAGAGCCAAACAAAGCTGTTTCCATTTTTCATCTTGAACCTTTCATGAATTTAAAGTTCTGTTTTCTCAGTTATAACAATACAGGGTTGTATTTTAGAAATATCCATAAGTAATATTAAGAAACAGTTCACTCAGGTGATAACAGTCATATTTGCAAACGTCCTGTACCAGCAACTTCATTTTTCATTAAATGTGCTTTAACCTAAAACTACGCTAGACTGTAAAAGTGGAATGGAATTACAATAACATAGCATTAAAGTGACAGTAAATCAGCAGAAACCTAACATTAGATTTTCTCGTTCAGTTGCTTGGGGACTGTAAATGTGGATCATTCTTCCATGAAGTTATAGATATTTTCTGTGATTACAACTGACCTCTCTTGGAGCCAGGTTTCATTCAAGAAATTGAAAGCAAATTTAGATGTTGGAGGTAACCACATTATCATAATGAAAATTAAATCTGGAAAAATACCTAATTACACTATCTAATTTAAAGCAATGTTGTTTTCTACTGCAATGCACTAAACTGTAGCCATGAGAATGCTAATGAAGACATTTATTGACACAAGCCTTCCTCTAAGGCTACTCAGGCTTGTTTACTATTTTTAAATGTTGCCAATATTTTGAGAAGGGGGCTTAAAATATAGAAATGGAAAACCCATGTAAGTACCTTAATTGGATATCTATCTGGGATAGAGTTTCTACTCCAAAACTCTGTTATGAAAAAAAAAAAAAAGTCACCTTAATGTAACCATACTTTTCATTTAAGAGTACTTCCTTCCAATGCATTTGTCATATTTGTGCAGTTTTTAACCTCAGTATGCTCCTGATGGAATTTCAACTCCATTCCATATCCCGTGTCCTGGAAGGAAAGCCCAAGTTAAGATAGTGACTGAGAAATAATTCCCTGGGCTTTTCAGGAGTACACTAGACGTGAATAGAGATTCTCTGATGCTATGGAAAGGCAAGCAATGCAGGAAACCTTTATGGTGAGAAATCCCAAAATTCATACACTAAGGAATTCCATGAGCTACTGGTGTTAGCTGTAAGATTATAAACATATTTATGTAGCTCTCTAGAACTTAGAAAGTGGTCCTATTATACCAGTGCCATTGATGAACACAAAATGAACACAAAATCCACCAATTGTCATGATCCACTTTGTAGATAGGCAAATAATCTCTCTCTCTCTCTCTCTCTCTCTCTCTCTCTCTCTCTCTCTCTCATTCTCTCTCTCTTTTTCTCTCTCATATAAATGTTGCTTCATAACAGAGAGAGATTTGTCCAAGACCACACAGTAACTTAGTAGAAGAGAGGGAATTCTAAATCTGTGATTTCTGGTAGCCAACAAAAGTCAGATTTTTTAGAGGTTTATAGTTGTTTCTCACATGTTTTTCATCCTGCAAACAATTCTGCCTTCTTTAAGAAAACTTAACTAAATTCAATCTCTACAATCCTTTTCACTTTATAAATTGTCTACTCCTTTGGTATCATCTCAAGGTTTGATTTCTGAGATTAAATAATAAATTTTAAAACTTCTGTAAGCACATAACATGATTGAATCTGTTATTATAAGAGGAATAGTTTTCAATTTTTATGTCTGGCATTAAAATCTATTCATTGATTGTTAGACTGAAAATATTTTGGAGAAAGTCACTAATGTGCTTTATCACTATATCATTGTATACTACATTTTTTATTCCATGCTCTCTTTTAATCAAGAGAAGTGTAAAATTTCTTACAGCCAGGCAGCTGAATATTGGATTTGGATCACATGTTTGATGATGTTCAGTCATACATTTTTTGCAGTAAACTTGGTACATTACATGTACGGCTGTTCAAAATGAACTTTTTGGGTGCCAGAGTCTGGGGGGAAAAGATTGCACAGAAGTAGATTTAAAGGTAATTGTTAGAAGCTAGAGGTATCAATCACAGTCTCTAGGACTCTCTTTCCAAGTCAGGTATTAGAGATTGAAACAAAAGTCCACAATAGTTAAATAGACACACAAAAATAGGGGCACAGGGCAGGAAATGCTAGAATGAAATTATTTAAATCTAAATTCTTATCCCTGCTATCATGGACCAGAAACACATTGGTGGATAAGAAAGTCCTTTGTTTAGAGTGCTGACAGCTGGAGAAAACTGTGAAGAGGAGAAAATCAGAGGACATCACTCCCAGCTGGGTACTGCTAATTCCCCAATATAATCCTGTGGGTAAATAATTTTTTGAAGATAGATGATAGCTGACACAGTCATGTAATCATGGTGCAAAGTTCAAGAATGTTAGAAATGGCATTTAAATGAGCTTTTGTTCTTCTAAAACTTAAAAACAAAACTTAATAGCAGATTTTGGCTTAATACCAAGGCCAAAGCTTAGTGTTTCTGTATCCCAAATATACTTTTACAGGTAGACAAAAAATGTACAATATCTAATAAATAAGTATATATTACTAAAATAAAATTCATACTGTATATGCAGTTTTATATCCTTTTTCACTTACCATCTGTCTTAATATGCCAGGCTGCTATGACGAATACCATATAACGGGTGGTTGCTTAAACTACGGGCGCTTACTGGCTCACTGTTTTGAGACTAGAAGTCCAAATTGGGATAAGGTGGTACTTTCTCCCCTAAGTCTATAACATTCTGGTGCTTGTTGCCAGGGATCCTTGGGGTTCCTTGGCTTGCATCCCTGCCTTGGGCCACATGACAATGCCCCCTGACTTCTGGCTTCTCCCCGTGACCTTCTCTGACTCTGGATTCCCATTTCTTTCTCTTTATAAAGCTTCCTGTAATTGGGATTAAGACCCACCCTCAGGCAGTTGGGTCACATCTTAACTAAAAGTAGCATCTTTAAGAGATCTCATTTACAACGGGTTCACACTCAAAGGAACACAGAGTAAGAACATTTAGAGCACGTCTTAATTAGGGTACATAATTCGATCTACCATACCATCTTATATTTTATCAGTTTATTAAACATAGAATATTATTTTAATTGTCATTGAATTTAAGAACTATCCTCTTATTAGGGATTTCTTTGGACTTAAAATTTTCTATTTAACACATATTACTTTAATACTTAAAAAGACACAAATG
The DNA here is from genome assembly GCA_029593785.1 of Cabassous unicinctus. Classification (NCBI taxonomy): domain Eukaryota; kingdom Metazoa; phylum Chordata; class Mammalia; order Cingulata; family Chlamyphoridae; genus Cabassous; species Cabassous unicinctus. Next base: position 4,775 of record JAQZBX010061423.1, read on the forward strand.
TTTTAAAAGGGTATATTAACATAAAACTCCACCCAAATATTTACTAAAAGGCAAAACTGTACATCTAAGGATTAAAGAATTACATTAAAATGAATTAAGTATATATATATGTGTTAAATGAAAAGACTAAATAGTAGCTTAAAGAAAATAAAATATGACTTTATACAATTTTTTGGTAATCATTTTGTGATGAAGAATGAAAAAGAAAAGGGAGGGACGGAGGGAGAAAAACACCATTCTCCAAACTTACCAGATTTATTTCAACAAATATATGCAGTCTCAGAGAGCTATTGTCTGTAAGATAGGTTAACAAGAAATATAAAGAGAAAAAAGGTTGTGAGACATCACCCATAAGGACATAATCTATGGTAGAAAGTGATAGAGTGTAGTTGCGTATTGAAGGGATAGGACAGGAGGGTAGTGATATTATTGGGTTGGGTGGTGCAGGGTTGTCAGGTGAGTAGATTGGGAAGGGTGGGTTAGAAGGTCCAGGACACTGGGGGGAGGGTTGGGAGAGGGACCAGGTGAACACTGGGGATTTGTGGGTATGAGGTTGAAAGTACAGAGGTGGGAATGCTCTTATGGCAATATGACAAGGAAGGGTCATTGGTTTAGGGTGTTGGTTGGGGGGGCATTGGGGACAGGGCACACCTGGAGCAGACTTCTAGTGAGTGTTCATTCTGTCATAATGTGTTGTTTCAGTGGCTGGAGATCCACATAATGAGCGGGAAGGAGTTGTACTCCCATCTTTGGAAGGACCGATTTGTTCAGAAATAGACAGGTGGGATTCTCTCAAGGGCAAGGGCAGTTCCTAATAGGGGAGGAGAACCAGTGTATCAAGACCTCTCGTTGCATGTAATATGAATCTTGTCATCCAAAGAGTCAAGCCAGGGGGTCGTCATGGGCCCTGGGGGGATGGGGTGTGAGGAATAGAATAGATCAAAAAGGGGGTATTTAGTGGTTAGTGGAAATGTTCTTCATTACCATACAGTGATGGACACAGGACATGGTAAATATCATCAAAATTTATAAAAGTACATGCTCTAAAATGTAAACCATAGTGTAAACCATTGATAATGTTTAGTAGTTATGTTTCACTATTTGTATATCAGTTATAACAATGCTACCATCCACATATAAAAAGGTATTAATATGGGGGGGAGGAAAGGGGGAAGATGTTGGGCATATGAGAGTCTCCTGTATTCTGTGAGGGACTTTGCTATGACCTAAAACTTCTTTGAGGACAAAATGAAAACTAGTGAGACACTGGGGAATAAGTGGGGGAAGGTTCCACAGTACAGACTGGATACCAGATATTGCAGTGATGAAAGGCAGAAGGTGAAAAAAAAAAATTTTTTTATATTTTTCATTTTTTTAAGATCCCAAACTTTTAATTTTATTTTGTTTAGGTTTTTGTTTTGTAATTTTTATGTATTTTATCTCTTACTTTAAACTTATCATTATTATTTCATTTTCCTATTAATTGTATTCAGCTATTGTAATGGCTTCATCTTTGAAGAAGCTTTGGATCACAGAAGGGTTGCAGCTGGGGCAGGGAAGGATCATTGGTGTGGGGTGTCAGGGATGGGTGATGCATGGGAGGAAGTTCACGTGAGCATAAATATAAGGTATATAAAAATATTCGAATGTTCATGGGGCATTGTCACAGTGGGTGGAGAATCACTCAATGAATGAGAGAATACTGAATTCCCATCCTGGAGAGCTCTGCCACATTCTCTAAGGGAGCAGCAACAGTCCCCCAAGTGCAGGGGCAGTGACTGGCGAGGGAGGGTGATCCACTGCTGGGCCCTTGATATTGATGACTAGCCTTATAAGTCTTTGCTCTTGAAATTGAAACTTAGCTTGCTGTTGTGGCGAGCCTAAGGATTGCCTCCTGTGAGCCTCCTTGTTGCTCAAATGTAGCCTCTCTAAGCCAAACTCAGCATGTGAATGCATTACCTTTCTCCCAGCGTGAGACATGACTCCCAGGGACGAGCCTCCCTGGCACCGAGGGATTGCTACCAAGCGCCAGCTGGCAATACGACTGGAAAAAGACCTTGAATAAAAGGGGGAAAAGGTAAAGACAAATAAGTTTATATGGCTAACAGACTTCAAAATGAGTTAGGAGGTCATCCCTGAGATAACGCTTATGCACATCTCAGTAAGATCTCATAGAATTCCAAAGTGGATATCACCCCAAATAGTGGCGCTCCTGAGGGCTCTGGAGACACCCAGGTCCTATGTCAGGGCAGAAAGCTCTGGAGTTTGGTGCCTTGCCAGTGGGCCCTACTTTGTAATTTGTGTTCCTGAGAGTGACAGATTTGGACTCAACTATGTCTTCCCTGCACATGGCTCATCTGTCCCTTCTATTCAAACCTATATTTGGTGCTGGAGTTTGTAGGTGTACATCCAGAGACATGAGTCTTTGGGTTGTCCATGTACCAGCTGGGCCCGGAACCTCGGTGGAGCAGCAACTCCTCCTCTACAGCTCATTGGAATCACCCAGGACTACTGGCAGGGAGATGATGATGGACAACGGCCATCCCAGGGAATGGAGAGAGTCTGCAGCTGCAGGCAGAATAATCCCATCCATCTTCCCATGTAAGCCCCCTCTTAATTGGAGGTGGAGTGGATGTCACCATCCCAGACTCTTCAGACTGGGCGGAAGAGCTATGGACTAGAGTGGACTTACTGGTATTCTACTACAGACATATTGTGATTCAAGCAATGGAAGAAACTATAACACTGAGGTGGAGCCAGTGGCCACTGGAGGCTCTGGGGGCAGGGAGAGGGAAAAGCAGTTGTAATACAGAGGCTTTTTCGGGACTTGGGAATTGTTCTGAGTGACATTGCAATGACAGATATAGGCCATTTTATATCATCATATAACATGCAGAACTGTGTGGGAGAGAGTATGGTCTACAATGTGAACTATGGTCCATGCTTAATGGCAAATCCTCAGGATGTGTTTATCAATTGCAATTAATGTGCCACACTAATGAAAGATGTTTATGTGGGAGGTTGTGGGAGGTGTAGGAGGTGGTGTGTATGGGAATCCCTGTATTTTTTGTGTAACATTTAGGAAATCTAAGTACCTTTTAATTTTTTTTTTTTAATTAAATTTTAAAAAATGAAAAAAAAAAACCCATATATATGTAATCTGTTCTATACCACAACTTCAAGATTCATATTAATTTCAGAGAAGAATAAGTAAAAAAATAGAAATTTTATTCCAGTTTCCCATTAACAAAATTAGCTTCATTTATTTATTTCTTTATTTTAGTTCTTTATGCTTGAGACTCATTCAGAAATACAAGTTGTCAGATATGAGGCATGTTATAGTTAAAATGTAGGAGAACATATATATAAGTAAGTATATGTGTATCTGTAATAGATGCACATGTAATAGATGGGTATGCATATTATATATATATATTTACACTCATACATAAACACAACTTTAAAGATATTTACACATAGATGCAAAACTATTTGCTATTTAAAATGAGAAGAAACAAGAATGAAATATGGGAATTTGGAACAAATTCCATGCTTTTTAAGAAATGATATGCTCCCTCAAAAGTTTAACCTAATTTTAAATGTTCAGTGGAAGAAAATTTTTATAAGACAGATGCAATCAAGAAGAGATACTTATTCAGCTAAGAATTTGATAATAAAAAAATCATCTTTTTCTTAGTTATTGAATCTTAACACCTCAAAATTGTCAGGGTGTTTATTAAAAACAAATTGAAATTATATTTCCAAAAGCACAGCCCAGAGAAATACTGAAGCTTAGTGGAAACAGAGCCTTCACTGTCTTTTAAAATATGTCTGTCTAGAGACAGATACTTAATCATTTACCACTTAACAATGTTAATTTTTTTTCTTGTGCTCTGAATAATCTTTAGAATAAAATATGAGCCTCTGAAATAAACAAAATGTCTCTCTTTCTAAAACGTATTTTAAAAAACACACACAGAATTTAGGGTGTTGGGATTAGGTGAGCCCAAGTGAGGAAGAAACAAAGTGATAAGAAGCCAGGATAGATATGTGAGTGAGCCAGGAGGAGTGGGCTTGTGTCAAGGCCAGAGTGCCAAACAACACATGGACCTTTGGATCAACAATGAGAAAGGGAAGCTGTTCTAAGAGCTCCAATCTCTAAAAGCCTTCAGGGGGTCCTCTGAGACAGAATGGCAGAAGCAGGGATAAATCCCCTTTGAAGGAAAGTATCGCTAATTAAGACATCAGGGCTTCCACAGATTAAATGAAAACAGGACCTCATAATGTGAAACAACAGATTTAAAAAGACAAGGATTGAAGATGTTAAAACTGTCATAATTTCTGTTTATTAAATATTTAAAGAAATAAAGATTAAATTACAAATATAAACACACACAAAATTTAAACACACACAAAATTTAAACACACACAAATTTTCGCAAATATATATACAAACTTGAAAACAATGGACATCTAGAAATGAAAAAATATATAATTATGGAATTCAAAATCTCAAAAGATAGATTAAATAGTCATCAGATTACACACATGTCCTCCCTTGTCTTGATGCAGGTTAAATTGCATTTACCAACCAATTTATCTCTTCTCTCTTTTCTCTACCTCCATCCACAGGCTTTTTGTTGAAGACCTTCCTGGCAAGGTCCAGATGCCAGCCCACATGAAAACCTTTTTATATAATCACTTATGCAAATATGCTATAGCAACAATTAATTTTAAATATACCTGTTAAATATATTTCTCAGAGATTTAAATCTTCAGATTGTTCATATGCCCGTTGAGCCCTGAATCCCAGCAAGGTTGTGGCCAACTCCTACTCTCCAGTTCTTCAGGCCTGCTCTAGACAACCAACAAAATGATGATGATGGACAAGTCCCATTCCAAAAATCAAGGAGTAACTACAACTGCAAGCAAAACATTTCTTTCCATCTGCCCCATAATAACTATAAATAAGTCCCCTCCCCTCTCAGCCTGAAGCAGTCAGAGTGGACATCATTGCAAATCTCTCAAGACTGAGGAATGAACAAACATAAGGTGGAAATGTAACCACAGACAAAAGCAGATTTATTGTTATTGCATTTATTATCTTGTATTAATGCAGTAACTTGTAACAGTGATATAAAGATGGTTCTCAGGCTCAGAAGGGAGGGGAGGGATAAATAGATAGAACACAGGGTATTTTTAGGGCAGTGAAACTTTCTGTATATAATATTATGAAGGATACTTGACATGATACATTTGTCAAAGTCTACAAAACTGTACAGCACAAAGTGTAAACCATAATGTAAACCTTAGACTTTGGTTAGTAGCAATGCTTCAGTATTGGTTCATCAATTGTAACAAATGTACTACATTCATGTAAGATGTTAATAATAGGGGAAATATGTATGTGTGTGCATCTGTATGTGTGTGATTATACGGGAACTCTCTCTACTTTCTGTGTAATTTTTGTGTAAATCTAGACCTTACCTAAAAAATTAATAAATAAATCAAGGAGCACATTCAAAATCAGTATACCATGATTAAATGTGTTTTATGCCAGGAATGTAAGGATGGCTATGTATTACAAAATATATTGATATAGTTCATAATATAAATTGACTATAGGAAAAGAAACACATGATTGTAGTTACTGAAAAGACTCTTAAAAAATGACTTTTGATAAACTTCACAAATATTTTTGATAAAATTTATATTAATAGGAAAGGATTAATATTTCTCAACCCAACCCAAAAGCAAGTCTGTATTTTATTCTGAAGCAATTGAGGCTTTCCCATAAAAGTCATAAATAAAGTGATACCATTTATCACCACTGTTTCTTATCAATACCCTGGAGGCAATATAATTTGAAGTATAAAAATTGAAAAGATGGAAGTAAATGGTGATTATTTGCACATATTATGACTTTATTTCTGTAATTGTTATGAAAGTCAAAGGAAAAACATAAAACATTCCAATAAAGTGTCCATGTAGAAAATTAACATTAATAAAATTAATAAAAAGTAACATTGTTAATATGCAGAAATCAGTGAATTTCACGAAAGAGAAGTGCTGGCATGGTGATGCAATTCTAAATTTCAAACTTTAAGGAGCTGATGGAATAAGTCATGGTATTATCTGGAGAAAGAGCATTGTAAGCAGCAGCAAATGTAAAAGCCTTCAGACAGGAGTGTGCCCACATGAGTTCAAAGAATAGCAAGTGAGCCAGCATGGCTGGAGCTGAGGAAGCCAGTGGGACAGCAGTAGGAGAGGAAATAAGCAGCCATATAAGAGTGGGGTCAATTATTTGAAGGCTTATACTAGAAATTTGCTAAATATTTTACAAACATCACTTTACTTAAGTAATTTGTAAATCTTCATGAGGTATTATTTCCAGTTTATAGAGGAAAAGCTCCTAAATTTCAAGAGTATATACAAAAAGAAAAACAAAAACAAAAAACAGGGTCTTTTGACTTATAAATAACACTAAGATTAGGAGCCAGATGCTCCTGACTACAACACTAAGAGTCTTAATAAGTGGAACTCTTATGCATTGTTAGTGGAACTACAAAATTTTGTGGCCACTGTGGAAAACAGTTGAGTAGTTCCTCAAAAAGTAATACATAGACTATGATATGATCAGGTAAATTCCACTTCTAAGTATATACTCAAAAGAATTGAAAACAGAGACTCACACAGATACTTGTACATTGGTGTTTATAACAGGAATTATTCACAATGGCCAAAAGGTGGAAACAACCAAGTATCCATTGATAGATGAATGAATAAACAAAATGTGATATATACTGTATGTACAATGGAATATTTTTCAGCCATAAAAAGGAAAGAAATTCTGATACATAGTTCAATGTGGATGAACCTTGAAACCATTGTGTTGAGAAAAATATGTCAGACGCAAAAGGATGAATATTGCATGCTTCCACTTACATAAAATATCTAAAATAAGCAAGTTAATACAAACAGAAAGTAGATTAGAGGTTACCAGGGCCCATAGGTGGAAGAATAGGGAGTTAATCGTTAGTAGGTACAGAGTTTCTCTTTGGGGTCATGAAAAATCTGGGCAATGGATGGTGGTGCTAGCAGCACAACACTGATACTGTAGTTAGTGCCACAGAATTGTTCACTTATAATGATTAAAATTGGAAACTTTGTGTTATACCTATGTTACCACAATTTATAAAAATGATGCTATTGGGAACTCATAATAATTAGTCACTCTTCTGGTACTCCTATAAGTGACAATTTACTGATCTTCTTTATTAATACTAAAGTAAAAGCCAATGTTAAAAAACTGCCCAAGTATAATGCTAGCTGCCTCACAACTTTATTGAATTTCTCTATGCCTTTACTCACTGTACTCTATCCTAGGAACCACTATTTACCTCTATAACAGCCAATAATATATTTTGTCTGTATCTCTATGCAACTTAAACCAAATAATGGGATCTAGAGGATACAGTTCTAAGTAAGGAGTCAGCACACTCTACCTTGCTTCTCCAAAATGCAGCTTTGAAATTTGGACAATATATTGAGCAACTATTTAAAGATTCTGAAAAGTAAACAGGATCAGGCAGATTGAGGAAGTAGACTCAATGTAAAATAGCATTGAGCCAGTAGAAAGTTAACCACATTTTTTTCTTTCTGATTTTCCCTGAGGTCACTCAAGGTTACCAGAAATCTGAAAGGACACTGAGGCAAACAAAGAGTGTCCCAGAAGAAGCCCTCCAGTTCTTACTCACAGGAAGTAAAGGGATAATCCATAAATCAGAGTTGGGGAAAACCCTTATTTTATTTTATTATCTTCATTCTCTTATGCCCCAACTCAAAGGAAAAACAGTGAGGGGGGAACCTGTTTCTCCAGTAGGAAGAATCAAGGGCACAGTATGATGGAGTGAAGACCCGTTGCTTTAATTCTTTCTCTGACCTCCCAATGCTCATGCCCAGATGGACAAAAACAGCAGAGAAGAGAATATAGAGTTCCAGTTTTCTTGACCCCAAAGAGGAACAAGCTCTAGGGGAGCAGAAAACAATACGAAGAGTCTAAAAAGGGAGTAAGATTGGAAAGCAACCCTTTCCAATAACTTTATAGTTATTAAAAACTCCTGGGCTCACCTATGAGCTGCATACCTGTGGATGTGTCCCTAAATAGCTTGTGATAGACCATGTGAGCTAGTCCACCACCTAGGTCCAAGACTGGCCACTGGGAGGCACATACATGGAAAAGAAATGTATAACACTGAAAATGCTTTGAAAATGGAACTAACACTAACGAAACCCACAGAAGGCTAATTGGAACTTGAGACTGAACCACAAGTCTGCTAAAACAAAACTATGAACATTCTGAATAGAATATAAGCAGGGTCTAGTGTATTGTAAGATTCGAAAATGTCTAGTATATAACATAAGTTGCTTAGCCTAGAAAGGACCAGGAAAATATTAACCTACAAGGAAAAAAATCAACAGATGACAACAACAAGATGATACCAATTTTGGAATTATCTGACAAAGAATTTACAGCAGTATTATATAAAAATGCTCCAACAAGTTAGGGCAAGCCGTGTTGAAATGAATGGAAAGACTAACAAACTCAGTGGAGAAAAAGAACATATAAAAAGGAACCAAATAAAAATCTATGAACTCAAAATTCAATAATTGAATTTTTTGAAGATCTCTGTGATAATTAACAGGATAGATATGACAGAGGAAAGAGTCAGTGAACTTTTGAAGATAAATTAAGAGAAATTGTCTAATCTGAACAACAGAAGAAAAAATGAAAACATTAATTAAACGAAAGGTGGAGTGGCTATAGTAATCACAAAGTGGATATCCAAAGAAGGAAAACTATGAGAGAAAAAGGACAGTACAAGAAACTCTTTTTTCTAGTTTCTTTTTTTCACCAGGATTCAATGTTTATAATTATGTCGAGCAAATTAAAAATACATGTGGATCCATTTAATAAACAGTCATCTTTTTTTTGTTGTTGTTCTTTCTGAAATCCTTCTTCAGACAAATGTTACCTTTTTTTTTTCCCCAAAATTTTAAAGAACATTCATGCATACCACACAGAATTCCCATATATTGCCCCACCACCAACACCTTGTGAAATAAGTGAAAAAAACATCATCATAATATTACTGCTATCTATAGCCCATAGCTTATAATTTCTAGTTTCTGGTGGTGGAAGCCTAGAATGTTGATAGGAAACTATTCTTCTTTCTAATATAAACTTTAAATGCTATTATTTTCCCTCTAAGCACTGTTATGGCTACATCTCAGATTTTGATTTTATTTTTCACCTTCATTTAGTTCAATTTATAATATGATTTTCCTTGACACTTTTGGTTTGGTCCATGGATTTTTTAGATATATGTGATTAATTTCTAAGTGTTTTGTGGAAATTATCAAACTGATACTAAAATTCATAAGGAAATGAAATACCAAGAATAGCCAAGAAAACTTTGAAGAAAAAGAATAAAGCTGGGGGTCAAACACGAGTAGACATAAAGAAATAAGAAAAGTTGCCGTAACCACAACTATTATTTGTATAGGGCTAGAAAAGTAGATCAATACAACATTGTAGAGGCTTTAAACAATGACCCACTCCTATATGCTTACTTGATTTACAAAAAAAGAAAGGTGAGCTTGAAAGACATGGGACCTTTCAATAAATGGTGCCCAGGCAATTGACTATGTATAAGGAAAAAAATGAATCTTGGTAAATTTATTCCAGATGTATGGAAATTTATTCCAGATGTATGATAATTTTTCTGATGAATAATATATATATATAATAATATATGTATATATATACACACACACATATACATTTAGTGCAATTTCAAATTAATCCCTCACAGAAATCTTGATTTGATTTGCTTTGTTGGACAATGGACGAATTCATCTTTATGCTAATAGGGAAGGAAAAAATTCTTCAGACTATTCATGAGAAGTAGGGAAGTGATGAGTAAAGGATTTAATAATGAGGGACTTGAGTTACCAACCATCAGAAAATACTATAAAATCATTATAATCAAATCAATATGACACTGAATTTATAGTAATCAATAGAGTAGGCAAATAAATTGGTTGATTAGAAAAAAGAATGAAGAAACAGAGAATTCAATATGACTGTAGTAAGCAGAATTCTAAGATGACTGCCAAGATTCCCATCACCTCCCCTTGACTGTAGGCAGGGCTTGGGAAAATGATGGAATTTCATTCCTGTGATTCAGTTACATTATGTGAGAAAAGAGTTTGCAGATGTTATTTGAGGTCCCTAATCAATTGACATTGAGTTAAAAATCAAAGGAGATAGTATCCTGGATGAGTCTGATTTATCAGATGAGCCTTTTAAAACGATAAAGGTGTACTCCACAGGGAGAGAACTGAAGTGAGAAAGATTCTCCTGCTGGCCCTGTAGAAGCAAACAGACATGCTGTGAACTGTCTATCGGCAGATCCTGTGTTAAGGATCTGACGTAGCTTCTAGGAGATGAGCATGTTCCCCAGGTAATATCTAACAAGAAAATGGGGAGCTCTGCCATACAACTACAAAGAACAAAATTCTGCCAACATCCAGTGAGCTTGGAGAGGATCCCAATCCTCTAATGAGATCACCTCCCCAGCTGACACCCTTGATTACAGTCTACTGAGAACCTGAGCAAAGCACCCAGCTAACTTGTGCCCAGGATACTGATCCATAGAAACTCTGACAAAATAAATGTGCATTATTTTAAGCTGCTAAAGTTATAATAACTTGTCATGCAGCAATAAAAGTCTTATACAACGACAAAATAGGAGAAAATGCCCTTTAAGAATCTCAAGACATATCAAGAGAAGCTGGAAGGTGACCAATGCCTTTGTATGTAAATATCTTATGAGTCATAAAATTCCAACAATCTGGAGAATTTGGAACCATCTAGGAGGTATACATCTATGTTACAAATACTAAACAGCCAAGAGGATTTCTATAATGATCTTTCATTTCACCAAAGTACAGCATGTACATGTCAAAAAGACAAGAAATTAAGAATTAACAGCTTGTTTAAATTAAATTTAGCACGACAAGTCTCTGGAGTCATGCTAAATTTAACCTGGCTATCCCTCTTCTTTTAGGAAATGGAGAATTAAGAGATTAGTGTAAGAAACCCATCTTACAGAGGACACCATCTAGAAAGTTTGAAGAAATAAACACAACTGAAAACCACAAAAATATAAGAGAACCCTAGAGGGTTTTTTTTTAGAGTTGAAATATTTTTTAAAAATAATGTTTACGCTATCTCAAAAATTATATGTAATCATGAATTTCCCAAAAAGAAGTGGACAATTTGAATGTGTGTGGACTTCTTAAATAGTGACATCTCTCCCAATTTGTCATCAATATATTTGGTGATAACTGAATGCAAAGGGGTGCTTTCCTTTATTAAAAATGATTACACAAGTATGACTTCAATAATTTATCTAGGAAAAAGGATAAACCGAAGTTAAATCGCACAGCTGCTTGCATGCCCTTCCATGTTAACGTTATGGATAGAGTAATAAGCTAAAAAACAATTAACCTTATATTCCGTGGGAATGTAAAAAGGTGCAGTCACTGTGGGAAGCAATATGGCAATTCCTCAAAAGGTTGAACATATAATTATCATATAACCCATCAATTCCTCTCTTGGAAATATACCCCAAAAATTGAAAACCAGAACTCAGATACTTATACACCAATGTTCATGGCAGCATTATTCACAACAGTCAAAGATAGAAACTATCCAAGTTGTCCATCCACAGATGAAGGGATAAACAAAATGTGGTACTTTCACACAATGGAATATTATTTGGCTGTGAGAAAGAAGGAAGTTCGAATTCATGCTGCAACATGGATGAACCATGCAAACATTATACTGAGGGAAGCAAGCAAGGCACACAAGAGCAAATATTATACATGGCTACTTACATGAAATACCTAGAAATTGAAAATTCAGAGAGACAGAAAATAGATTTGAGGATACCTGAGGATGAGGAAAGGAGAAGAGGAGAAGTTTTTGCTTGAAGAGTAAAAAACGTTCATAAATTTTAAGAAGTACATAAGAAAAAAAATCATATTCCCACACATTGCTCAATTTCTCCTCTCAATAATAGCTGTTAGAAGAAATCCTCTACTGCATCTCATGCTAAATGTATTTTTAAAGATAGGCAGTTAAAATTTATCTGCTCTCTCTGGGGTATCCTCAGGCTCCAGCATGGAAACATAAGAGATAAACCCATGGGGAGATAGCTTGTATCAAATCTTGTTTAAATGTACATCATTATCTTTTTTTTTTTTTT
>JAQZBX010061424.1:0-17104 GCA_029593785.1 Cabassous unicinctus
TCCCTGGTACCTCCTAAAAATATATATATACCACAAGAAGGGACAGCATGGGGGTGGGGGCAATAATAACCAAAAATGCTAATAATAGAAGCTTGCTGCAAAACAAAAATTAAATTAAAAAATTTTTTTTAAAGCCTACTGATACCATCAGTAACAATGGTTGGCCCCTTGTGCTCAGATAGTCCCATGACCGGCTAATATGACTGCCTGTGATACTTCATTGATTCACACTCATCCAATGCTTTTCTTATTTTGTGCCCCAGTATCCAGGAGCAAGACAAGAGGCTCCAGGCTCTGTGGAATGCCTGCGAAAAATTGCCCAAGGCCAATCACAACAATATCCGGTAAGTGGACTCTTGTGATCCGGTTTATTTAAGCCCCAGACGTGTAGTTTCCTGGCTAACAGTCATCGGAAGGAGCACACATGACATTTTCTACTGTCCAGAGCACTGTTAATATGCATGTCCTGCTTTAAACCTCAAGACAACCCCGTGAGGAAGGCAGGGGTGAATATTGTCTTTTTTCAGTTAAGGAAACAGACTGGAAGATTTTTTTTTTTTAACAAATCAATTTTACTGATGCATATTAAAAAGCATAACTCCATCCAAAGTGTACAATCAGTGGTATTTGGTATAATCACATAATTGTACATTCATCACTTTAGTCATTTTAGAGCATTTTCATTATTCCAATAATAATAATAAGGAGAAGACAACAAACAAACAAACAACACATCACCTCTCAATCTCTCTATGCTTCCCCTGCCGTACATAGCCACTCTTCTGTTTCCATCTCTCTAGTTTATTTGCATTTGTATTTTGTAAAGACACAGACTGGAAGATTTTTGAGGCTACCGTAACTAGCCACTGGCTGGTTCCGTTAACTTTCTGGATTTGTAAGGAGCAAAGCTTAGTATTCAAGCTATTTTAAGAGATTGGGGGTTTACTAAGTAGGAGGGTGTTGTTGGACACTGACCCTGGACCGGGAGGAGGCAGAGCTGTCTTTGAGCTGCTCTGCAGGAAGAAGCAGCCACAGAGAATGTTCCGGAGTGCTAGCGTTTGTTAGACCCAGCTGTTTTCCACCTGCCTGCTTCTCACTTTTCTTCCTGCCTCCTGGGATTTTACTTCGCACGACTCTGTGGATTTTTTTCTCTACCCCTACTTCTGCTCCTTCACACTTTCTGCTTCCTCATCACTTCGTCTTGCCAGCACCCCTCCTGGCCCTGCCACATCTCCTCGGTGCTTCTTTCGATACAGATTTTCAGCTTCAGCTCCTGCTACCATCTGCCTGATTATTTCTGTTTCCTACTAAAAATCCCAAGAGCAAGCCTCAACGTGGATGAACCTTGAATACCTTATGCTGAGTGAAAGGAGCCAGGCACAAAAGGAGAAAGGTTGCATGATTCCACTTATGTGAAATATCTAGAATAAGCAAACTTTAGAGAAGGATAGATTAGAGGTTACCAGGGGCCAAGGGGAGGAGGGGATGGGGAGTTATTGCTTAAAGGGCACAGAGTCACGAATGGTATCATGGATGGCGGTGATGGGAGCACAACATCGTGAATGTAATTAACACCACTGAATTGTATGCTTAAAAATGGTGAAAATGGGAAATTCTGTGTAATTCATATGGTACTACAATCAAACTACAAAACGGAATCCCGAAAGTCAGAATCAGGTTGGCATGACTCATTGTGTGCCACCTATTGCTGTCAGGCCACTGGCCAGTCCAGGAGGCTCTCAGCCGAGGTCCCATTGCCTGTGGCCTCTAAGAGGTGAGACGTGGTCAGGAGAGGCTGTGGGTGGAGTTGACACAGAGGCAACCTACTGAGTATGTGGCTGGCCCCTGTTCCTGGTGAGGTGAAAACAGCCCCTGAGGGAGTCACTTCCACTCTGATCCAAGGAAGACGGGCTCAGGACACAGCCTTTTGTGACTGAGAGTCCAGCTCAAAATGTGCCTACGTGGGGAGTGGGTGTAGCTCAGTTGGTTGAGCTCCTGCTTCCCATGTACAAGGTCCTGGGTTCAATCCCTGGTGCCTCCTTTAAAAAAAAAAAAAAAGTGCTCTGGGTATTGGGACCTCTGGTCGGAGCCTGGCAGATTTTTAGTGTGGTTTGCCATAGCCATTTTTTGTGCCCATTTTGTGCATTGCTGCTTCATTGGTTCTTTCTTTTTTTAATTACAGTTTCATTGAGATAAAAATCACAGGCCATACAGTCCACCCTTTAAAGCATACAATTTAGTGGTTTTCAGTGTATTCGCAGAGTTGCACAACCATCACGTCTATCCAGTTCCAGAATGTTTACATCACCCCCAAAAGAAACCCTGTACCCATGAGCAGCCACTGCCCATTCCCATCCCCCCCACCCCCAGACCCTGGCAACCACTGATCTGCTTTCTGTCTCTAGATTTGCCTCTTCAGGTCATTTCATATAAATGGGATCATACAATGTGAGACCTTTTGCATCTAGCTTCTTTCACCTAGTATAATGTTCTCCAGGTTCATCCACGTTGTAGCAGGTACCAGTACTTCATTTCTTTTTATGGCTGAATAATATTCCATTGTTTGGATAGACCACACTTTGTTTATCCATTGTATTAGTTTGCCAAAGGGGTGCCAATGCAAAGTACCAGAAATCTGTTGGCTTTTTTTTTTCTTTAAGATTGATTTATTTTATTTCTCCCCATCTTCCCCCCACCCTGTTATTTTTTGTGCTCACTGTCTGCTCTCTCTGTGTTCTTCTGTGTCTGCTTGTCTTCTCCTTAGGCAGCACCGGGAACCAATCCTGGGACCTTCCAGAGTGGGAGAGAGGTGCTCAATCTCTTGTGCCACCTCAGCTCCCTGGTATGCTGTGTCTCTTATTGTCTCTTCTCTGTGTCTCTTTTTGTTGTATCATCTTGCTGTGCCAGCTCTCTGCTCGGGCCAGTACTCCTCTTGGGCCAGCTCGCCATGCAGGCCAGCTTGCCTTCACCAGGAGGCCCCGGGAAACAAACTCTGGACCTCCTATATGGTAGATGGGAGCCCAGTTGCTTGAGCCACATCCGCTTCCCTGTTGGCTTTTAAAAGGGTATTTATTTGGGGTAAAAGCTTACAGTTACAAGGCCCTGGAGTCCACCTCAAGGTTGCTTTCTCACCAAAGTCAATTGCCACATGTTGAAGCAAGATGGTCACTGATCTCTGCCTGGTCTCTGCTTCCGGGGCTTCCTTTTCCTCTTAAGGCTCCGTAGGCCCAGCTTCTTCCTGTCTCAGCTGCAGGCTGACATAGGGATTGTGCCTCAGGGCTTCCTATATCAGTCTCGGCTCTCTTCCCAAGGTCAGCTGTAAACTACCAGGCAAATGGTCCATCTCTCCCCAGGGCCCCAGGATCAAAAATGACAGAGCTCTCTCTCTTCCTGTGTGTTTTCTTGAGTGAATGTCTGTTTATATCAGCCTACCAAGGGGGCGGGGACTCAACCTGAGTTATGCCTTACCGACGCCTTCCAGTTAGAAGCCCTAAATTGATTTTATCAAGTAAACTTAAAAGAGGCCCCTCACTGAATTTAATACAATCAAAGGGCATCACATCCAGAGGCATAGATTAGTTTACAAACATGATCTTTCTCTTTCTGGGATTCACAAAAATAATCACATGCATTCATTAGTTGATGGGCATTCGGGTTGTTTCCATTCTTTGGTGATTGTGAATAATGCTGCCATGGACATTTGTGTACAAGTTTTTGTGTGGCACATATTTCTCTTGGGCATATACCTAGGAGTCTATAGTAACTCCTATTTTTACTTTTTCTTCATTGGCCCTCTCCAGACATCCCCACTGATGGTAATCCCACGGGACACCACCGCTAACATGCAGATGTCACAGCCAGTGACACTGGGATGCCTTCTCATCACCTCTGCACACAGGGAGGGGGACAAGTGACATAGGTTTTAAAAGTAGAAGGAACTTTAGGGAATTATATACTGAGTCAAAAGAAAAGGTGGAGAATTTTTCTGGCCAGTGTTGGTTGAAGCGGGTTTGACCTCCACCCCAGGGAGCTCTGAGTCTCCGTGTTTCTGGGAAGAGACTAGAGCATTCCCGTTTCCTGACAGGATGTACGTGTCAAGTTGTCAGTAAGATGTGCTATAATGAGACATTTCTACCCAGCCCTCGGGGGCTGTGGCTGCTGTTGAGCCCTGGCTAAACCTCGGCTTCTAATTACCTTTCAGATACTTGATCAAATTTTTATCCAGGCTGTCTGAATACCAAGATATAAACAAGATGACACCCAGTAACATGGCCATCGTCTTAGGACCCAATCTGCTGTGGCCGCAAGCAGAAGGGTGAGTGGGGGGAGGAGAGGGCCTGAGGAGGGGGAGCTGGGGATGTGGGGCACAGGCGGGCCAGCCAGGGCTCTGGAGAATCACCAGCCGCCTGGATTCTGCAAGTCCATTTTCTGTCTTGTAGTTTTTCTGCAGCTCTGTCTCCTCAACAGTCTCAGAGACACACATCCAAAGTGAAGGTCTTCTCTAAGCTAACCTGAGTCAGTGTCAGGATAGCGGGACATGGGAGCAGGGATATGGTGACACTCAGTGAGGCAAGCTCTCCCAGGCCTCCTTAACACTCTGCCAGTGGAGGACACCTCCCAACCTTCAGCGGGAGGGAAGGTGGTCTCCAAGGAGAGAACCAGGTTGGCGTGAGGGTGGGTCTGGCAGTTAGAATAACCATACTTCATGCTGCAAGGTGTCTCATCCTTGGTGCTTTCGGAGGAGCAGGTGTAGCTCAGTGGTTTGAGCACCTGCTTCACATGTATGAGGTCCCAAGTTCAATCCCTGGTACCTCCAAAAAAAAGTCTGATGATCATCTTTGGTGCTTTCATAGTACATTATTCATTTAACATCTCTGGAAGGAATACTGTGGTTAGCCCCGTTCTGTAGATGGGGAAAGAGCAGTTCAGAAAAGTTATGTGTCCTTCCAAGGACTCCCTGTCCTCAACCCCAGGTCTGGAGGGCCCCTTCCTGGGCTCTGTGACCATGAGACCAAGATGCCTTTTGCTCAGCCTCAGCTGACACCCCTGCCCTCCCCCGCTGTGTGCATTGCAGGAACATCACCGAGATGATGACCACGGTTTCGCTGCAGATTGTTGGAATCATCGAGCCCATCATCCAGCATGCTGACTGGTTCTTCCCTGGGGGTACGTGGCAGCGTCCAGCTTGGGGGGAAAGAGCAGTGGTATTGCTGTGAGTTCTGAGCCTTTGAAATCAAGTACCACTGCCCAGAGTTTCTTTAGTTGGGTTGGGTGGGTTTCTTATTTTTGTTCTGTTTTTAATCCTTTCTCAGACATACACACATGCATGCACTGAGGTATGGGGATAATCATGGAAGGTTCCTGACATCCTAATCCCTTTCTGAGGGACATTCTGGCCTGCAGGTTTTACAGCCTGTACTAACCATATCCATGGAGTTCACTGGTCTAACATCCCACACCATGGTTTCTTCAAATCCACGCATCAATGAATGCTGGTGTGGGAAGAAAAGACAGATTCTCTGGTCCAAAGCCTTCATTTACAGATGCAGAGGGAGACTAAGACCCAAGATGGATGGGGACTTTTCTTCAGGGTTTATGGATCACCTGGGTGCCCTCTTCTTACTACTCTAGGGTGTCTTTTTTTTTTGAGGTTCTGGGCCTAGGAATTGAACCTGGCAGTGGGAAGCTAGAGCTCAACCACTGAGCCACATCAGCTCCTCTGAGTTGGTTTTTTTGTTTGATTGCTTGTTGTTTGTCTTTGTTTTCAGGAGGCACCGGGAACCAAACCCGGGACCTCCCATGTGGGAAGCAGGCTCTCAACTGCTTGAGCCACATCAGCTCCCTAGGCTGTGTCTTTTGAGTCACCTTAGTATGTAAAGGTGGGGCTCAGGGCAATGAGATTAATTTTTGTACCTGGTTCAAAATTAGGTCCTTAAGGCAGCTCCCTAAGAGGGAGTTTCAGAAATGTTCTGAGCCATGGAAGATTCATTGTGTGAGTAAATGGCTCACCTTGGTCACAGCTTTGAGGAGACAGCAGTTATTACACTAAGTTAGGTGTTTGCTTGAAAAAAAAGAAAATTAGTGCCAGACCTGAGGTATGCTTTTAGCTGTGTAACAGCAAGCCATTGACCTGTGTGAAGGTCAATGTTAAGTTAATAATTCCGTGCTCCATACATTAGAGGTAATCCATTAATGCTGACATGACATTTGATTATCTTTGTTTGGCTTCCTGTGTTTTTGACTGTGAGGGCTCCAAACTGCCTATCTCAGAAGAATTCTGTTGATGACGCAAAATTAGGTGAAGGTAGGAAGGCTAGATGAAATAGAGGAGATAGGAGTGGAAGGCAGTGATTCCGTAGGTCCTGTGCATAGCAGATAGACAAGCTATAACAGACAAAGGATAACAAAAGTATTCCTATGCACCTATTTGATAGCCAACAAACTTAGTGAAATCTCTTAGGATTACTAATCCTTTTTAACTCATTCTCTTTGATTTTCCAGAAAGACAATATCATCATCTACAATTAACAATATCGCTTCTTATTTTATTTTCATGACTAATCCCGTTGGCTAGCACTTCTCAAATAGTGTTAAATAGCAGTGGTGACAGTGGCCACTGCCATTTTTCCTGATTTTATTACGAATGCTCTGGTGTTTCTCTGTTAAGCATGAGGTTTGCTAGCGAAGAGTTAGTCTTTTTCAGTAAGTACCCATCTGTTCCTGTTTCCTAAGTTTTTCTTTTTTTTTTTTTTAAATTGCAAATGGAAATTGCTTGATCAGATGCCTACAAAGGCTAATCCCCTGTGTTTTCCCCTTTGGCCTATGGATATGATGAATTATACTAATAAGTTGAATTGTATCAAGAGAGTTCCTAATATTGAAGCATGGGACGAGATTCTTCAGGAGATAATGTGGAAGGAGAAGCCATCTCTACACATCCCTTCCCTACCCAGAGACAGTGTGACAGGCCAAGGCTCATGGATACTCATTCTTTCTTCCCCACAGAAATAGAGTTCAACATCACAGGAAACTACGGGAGTCCAGTCCATGTGAACCATAATGCCAACTACAGCTCCATGCCCTCCCCAGACATGGACCCTGCCGACCGGCGCCAGCCCGAGCAGGCACGCCGACCCCTCAGCGTCGCCACGGATAATATGATGCTGGAGTTTTACAAAAAGGATGGGTATGAACTCGTGTCCCTTTCTCAGCATTGGGGGCTCGGCAGGTGGGTGAGATGTAACCAAACACAGGATTGAAAAGGAGACTGCAGTTCCTAATGGCCCTTTAGGCGATCTGTAGCAATTAAACCCTTGCCTCAGCCTTGGCGCTTTCATCTGTGCTGTCTGGGAAGAGTCTGTGGCTTTCTTATCCTCGGGTCAGAGTTAGGTCCAGCCTTCTTAGCAGATACACTTGTGATCAGTATTGATTAGTTCTCATAAAACGAAAAAAAATCGGTCAGCGAGAGGAATTAGGAAAAAAAGACATGTAAATACTTTAGCTTGATTCATAGTTCATACATGTTGATCGATTCTAAAATCTTTGGATGGAGGGCTTTGATTAAGGATCTGCTCATTTGTGTTCTTCACCAACATTCTTGCATCAATACCTTTAATGAATAGTTTAATGTCCCCAGTTTGAAAAACCTAAAACTCCAAGCTATGTGAGCATAAGATCTTTCTAGATTTTTTTTAAAGATTTTTTCTCCCATCTTTTATGATTGACACCCACACCTAGTTTGATACAGTTAAGAGGCTCTTGTGAATGCATTCAGCTTAGTTTGCATAGAAATTACTATCACCACATTCATGGGAAAATTAGTTTACGTTATTCTTAATTGAATAATGTGATTCCCATAGCAAGTAAAACAGGCGTGAACAGGTTTCATAACAAGCACAGCTGACTCACGGTAAGCTGCAGCTCAGCTGTGGCAGCTGAAGTACGTGGATTTCCAAAAGCATCCAGCAAGCCAAAGGCATCAGATGATATGTCTCATGGAAGGAAAGGATAGCATTGCTTGGTCAAGCAAGCCAGTTACATAATCTGTGGTGAGGAATTAAAAAATACTACTGTACAATAAAATTCAGCAACTGCTCCTTCAGGGTAAATGGGAGCATAAAGCACTGAATGCAAGTCTCAGAAATTCAGATAACGGTATGTAAAGCTGCTACAACCTTCCCCTCCCCGAACAGACTACTGGACAGCCAGAAGGATCTGCTTGAAAGGCATATGGCCTAAAGTGCTTAAGAGGGAAGGTTGACGTCTGAGAGTGGTAGAGGTACATCAGTCTTCCTTCTCAGCCTTTTTCTTTTCTGGATGGGAGTGGTCTTTGGAGAGCTGGAGTGATGATGGTGGCATCTTCAGAATGACCGATATCCCTGCTGGACCTTACCCACCAGACACAACTTCCGTGTGGAGAACGTCGGGGTGGGCTGTGCAGCCGGTTGTTCTCTGTAGTAGGGAAGGGAAGAAGAGAAATTCTTAGAAGTTGAAGAGGGAAAGCTTCCTTAGATATTTGTTTATTTTAAAAAAAGTTTTTAGGACCTCCTGGGGATTGAACCCAGGACCTCATACATGGGAAGCAGGTACTCAGCCACTGAGCTACACCCGCTCCCCTAGATCTGTTTTAAAAGGAGCATGCTTAGAACTGGTCTCTGCATTCTCAGAGAGCGCAAGAGGGAAGAGGAGAGCTGGTTGGAATTTGCTTGCAAATCTCACTCTAGTTGCCACGGGCAGTGTTGTGGGAGAAGCTGCCTGCGCCACGGAACGACTCAGTTCCTCCTGGGAGAAATCTCTGAACTGAGTGTAACGCCTGTGACGGGCTGGGTAATAGAGAACTAGCTGCCGTGTCTGGTCTCACGTGTTTCTGCATGAGGTGCAGCCCTCTGTTTAAGGCCAGACCCAGTCTGATTGTTTGCGAGACCTGTTCTGATTCCTGGCGCCTGCTGAAAAGCAATCCAGGGGACCTCCGGGAGGCAGCTGTCACTGTAGAATTGTCAGGGTATTTCGAGTCTGATGACCCCCTCTACTGCAGGTTCATGCAGAAGCTTCAACGATGATATATATATATATTTTTTTTAGTTTAGTTTTTAAAAAAATTTTTTATTTTAAATAAACTTTTATGTAACAGAAATGTTACATTAAAAATGTAGGGCATTCCCATATGCCCTACTCCCTACCCCTCCCACACTTTCCCACATTAACAACGTCCTTCATTAGTGTGGTATGTTTGTTGCAATGTTACATATTGAAGCATTGCCACTAAGTGTGGATTATAGTTTACATTATAGCTTACACTCTGTCCCACACAATTTTGTAAGTTATGACAAAATATATAATAGCCTGCATCCGTCATTGCAATGTGAATGATGATATTTTAAGCAGATGCCTCAGCATCAATAAGTTCTCTTCTCTAAGAATGTTATCTATGAAATGCCCATTCTGTGTATCCATTCTGATTTAGAGTTGTAATTGCCACCCTGTACTATAAGGTGTAGGAGATGCACTGCCTACATTACTGTTGCACATAAAACAGTATATTTTATGTATTTAAAAATTTGTATTAAACATTAAATCAAATGGAGGTCTTCCTTGTGGAATTGTCTGGGGTTGAGCATCTGTATATATGAATAAGGGTGCAGGTTTTTTTTGTTTTGTTTTTTGTTTTTATTTCTCCCCACCCCTTTGTTGTTTGCACTTGCTGTGTTTGTTCATGTTCTTTTTTTCTTTAGGAGGCACCGGGAACCAAACCCAGGACCTCCAATGTAGGAGGGAGGGACCTAATCGCTTAAGCCACCTCCGTTCCCTGCTTTGTTGTGTCTCTCGTTATGTTTTTCCTCTTGTGTCTCTTGTTGCTTCATCTTGTTGCATCAGCTCACCATCTGCTCGTCCTCTTTAGGAGGCACTGGGAACCTCTGCTCCCTGCTTTGTTGTGTCTCTCATTATGTTTTTCTTTTTGTGTCTCTTGTTACGTCATCTTGTTTTGTCAGCTTGCCATGTCTGCCCATTGCGCCAGCTCACTGTCTTCTTTAGCAGGCACTGAGAACCGAACCATGGACCTCCTGTGTGGTAGGCAGGAGCCCAATTGCATGAGCCACAGCCATTTTCCTAAGGTGCAGTAAGCTTGTGGGAGATTAGTTCCTACCTGGTTTTAAGAGAAACAGAACTTTTAAAGCTAAAATTACGTGTAAGTGTTTTGTGGAAGAGAAAGAGTCAGCAGCTTCACTGGTTTGCATAAGTTGAATCCCTGTGTTATCTTAGCAATTTCAGAGGAATTCCATGTATTTGTCCCCATTTCTGAGCTTTTAAACTCTATGAGATGTATTTCAGCATCTTCAAACTACCCATTGGAACATTGGCAAATTAAAGTGTGTTTTATTGAAATTTTTAGGGCAGATTCAAAAAAGAAAATATGATCTATGTCTCAAGCTGTTATTAAGAGAAAAGAAAATATGGGTGAAATAACTGGATAAAATTAGGGGAAAAAAAAGGTACATTCCCCATCAGTGTCAGTGACATTTTCCTTTGCTAAATGTCCAATAAAGTAGTTTGCTCCCCCAAAACTCCTGGCTTGGGTCCCAATCATTTCCTGATTCTGTAATGACACAAGAAGTTGAGTTTCTTTAACAAAGCCTGGAGTCAGATTCAGGAGCTCACATATTGTGATTGGCAGAATAGTGGCATGCAAACATAGCAGGACCTAATGGCTGGAACCTATAAATGTTACCTTATTTGTAAAAAAGATGAGGGATCTTGAAATAGATTATCTGGGATTATCAGGGTGGCCCCTAAATGCAGTCACAGTACCTTATAAGAGGGAAGCAGAGGGAGATTTGAGATGCATGCACACGGAGGATAAGGTACTGTGAAGATAGAATAAAAAGAGATTTGAAGATGCCACCAGAACCCAGCAGAAGAGAAAGAACTGGGTTCTTCTCTGTAGCCTCGGGGGAGGAGCACAGCTCGCCAATGCCTTGATTTCAGCTCAGTGATACCGATTCTGGATTTCTGGCCTCCAGATCTGTGGGAAAATACATTTCTGTTGTTTTAGGCCACCAGGTATGTGATCATTTGTTCCAGCAGCCACAGCAAACTAACGCATCGTCCACTGCAGCAGCATATCTCACCGCTGGCTATACACCAGGAGCTGGGTGGTAAAGATGGTGGCAGGCGCTTGGCTTCTCCTCCCAGTGAGAGGCGGAATCTGATTCCCCTCCCGTGGCTTCTGAGTTGGCCTCAGTAACTTATTTGACTAATAGAATGTTAGCTTCTGAAGCTAGGTCAGAAGAAGCCTTGTAGATTATGCCTAGATTTCTGGAACACTCGCTTTTGGAACCGAGCCGCCACGCTGTGCAGAAGTCCAGGCAACCCCTTGGAGAGGAACCGAGGCCCCCAGAGTTCAGCTTGAGCTGAGGAGTGAGCTGACAGCCAGCACCAACTTACCAGCTCTTTGAGTTCCTTGAAGTCATCTAGTTCAAGTCTAGCTGCTGCAGCTAATGTGTACGGAGAAGACAAGCCGACCCTGCCAAGCCCTACCCAGATTGTGGATTTGTGACCTAAGATAAATCAGCTCCTAAATTTTGGGGTTTGTTATGCAAGAACAAAGCCAGAACAAGCTTTAAAAAAAAAATAGGCTGATGCCTTACTCCTCCATTCTCCAATGTGACTTAATAGACCCAGGCTGAGATTCAAGTATTCGTATTTTTCAAGTGTCCCCGCAGAGTCTAATGTGCATTTAGGGTTGAGAACAAGTCAACCACAGAGTAATTTTGCCATTCTGAATAACAAATTTGGCAGTGGTACAGTTTATTTTTTTAAATTCATCAAAACTTTCCTACTCTAGCCATTGAACATCATTGTGATGTATAAACCACACTAACTCTGCCAACATTTTGAGCAACAAAGTAGTGACTAAATCACACAAATGCTTTCTGCAGTTTGCTAAGCTCCCACTTAGAAATGTTAGGGTGCAGGTTAGGTTTTTTGTTTGTTTGTTTGTTTGTTTTGTTTTTGTTGTTTTTTAGTGTCTTGTTGTTGTTTGCAATGCCTTTTGTTTTACAGAATGGTGAAATTTGTTTCTTGGGTCATTCATCCTAAACCATAAATGAAAGTAACCTTGCAAATTCCTTCTATTTTTCTGACAATGGCAGAAATGTTATTTCTGGGCCAAATCAAAATTTTTCATTTTTTAAATAGGACCTACTGCCTTCAAAATAGTTGACCCAAAATGTCTACACTCTCTTGCCCCTTGATCTAGATGGACCCACGAGGCAGGGATGGGCTTTGGCCCTAAGCATTTGTCAGAGGCTCCCACTGAGTGTGTCTGAGCAAGCTCTGCTAGGATGGTTGAGGGACCCATGGAAGCAAGAATAAGAAATGGCATCAGTGACTGAGCCTCCTTCCTAGATCCCATTTCCACCCTCCTGGTGGCTCTTGTCCTCCCCCTTGCCCCTTCTCTCCACCTCTATTCCTTGCATAGTTGCCAGCTTCTGTCTTCAGACAGACCTTGCTGGTACCACCACTGCCCCATTCCCTACCTTATGTCCCCAGTTTTCATGGTACCCTCTTGCCTTGCTGCATGTTTGCTTCCTTTTGGCTCTGGCTCCTGCTCTCTACAGGTGTCTCACTGGCTTAAACACATGTTCCATTGCCAAGCTCCTTAGTTCTGCCATCTTGGAACCCTAAATCCACTGACGGCAAAGCCCTCACAGCATCTCTAAAGTTGCCAGCAGACCCGACCGGAAGCTCCTTGGGTCCCAGTGGGAACAGGAGTCTTTACCATGGAGATCCCAATGACATTGGCTCTTTGGACTCAGAAGGCCAAGCATAGCTCCTCCTTCCAGTCTTGAACCTAACCTGACATAGCGGTAGACATTTCATGTGCTCTGCGGTGGTCTGATCCTCAGAGGTCCTCTACTGGAGCCAGGCAAAGCAACTCTACAGTCCATGAGGATTTTATAGTAGGGCTGGTGGCTTCCCCTGAAGCTCATTTTGGACTCAGAATTCTAAGCCTGTGCTTGAGAGCTGCTCAGCCTCGGGTCTTTCCCCATCCATCTGGACCTTAACCTGACAGATCAGTCATTTGAAATAGGCATGTATGGAACTGACACCTCCTTTGACTAGGATTTTCCTGAGCAGGATTCAAAAGCAGCAAGATGGATATCTGTCCTTCACGGAGAGCACGAGGGGAGAGAATCTGTTAACCCCTGGCAACTTAC
Organism: Cabassous unicinctus; assembly: GCA_029593785.1. Lineage (NCBI taxonomy): Eukaryota > Metazoa > Chordata > Mammalia > Cingulata > Chlamyphoridae > Cabassous > Cabassous unicinctus. The sequence goes on from JAQZBX010061424.1 coordinate 13,218, forward strand.
TACCTAGAATTGTCCACAGAAAACTTCTGCTCAGTGATAAGTGCAATCTATCCATGGACACCTATTCATCTTGGAGCTGGGATCTTGCAACGTTCAGATTTTACCATGCTTTTTCTCTGGGGCAATCTGTTGCCCCTTGTAAATTCTGTAAGTTCTCCATCCGTGATAGGATGCCCAAGGCAGGGTATCAGTCAGGAGCAGGAGTTGACCAACAACTACTGGTGGGCAGCCATGCAATAGAATTTTACAAACTGGTTGCCTTGTCTATAACTGAAATCATCAACTCCTTTCTTCCCATCCCACTCACCCCCAATCCTTCCACAAAGATAGGGCTTGCTCCAGACCCTACCATTCTTGTGTGGTTGTGTAGGAATTTTCCTTCTTGATCTTCTTGCTTGCCCTATCATACTACTGGTTACCTCCTTACTTGGATATAGACCAAAGGAAAGGGACCTGTCCACCATATTATTGAAGTGACTTAGAAGTGAGCAGATGGCAGCCTCTACTGATGTATTCCTCCCCACTGACATCTCCTCTCCCCCATACACAAACACACACACAACAATATCAACTCTTCAGCTACTCTAGCGACTGTTGAGCAAGGTGAGGTGACAATTGGAGTCTTTTGGACCTCCTTGCCAATAATGTCACTTCATGCCTTTGGTTCCTTCAGTCATTTTCGTTGGTCCTGAACCATTCTCTGTGTAGCTTCCCAGGTTACAGACTTTAAAACAGGAATAGCACTTCATCTCTTGCATGCAGGGTCTTCCCTTTGACTCCCTTTTCCCTACTCACACTGTATGTGTGAATAACCCTAAGCCTTTCTATGAGTTCAAATCCTGGCCATGGGATCTTGGGAAGTTACTTAACCTCTGAATTCCTCAGTTTCTTTATGGGAAAATAGTGGTAATACCAACCTCATAGAGTTGTTTGGAGGACTGAGTGAAATATTACATATGAAGTGCTTAGAGCAATGCTTGGCACGTAATAAACATTCATTTAATGTCAGCTGTTTTCAGTACATGAACCAGACTCTTGATTGAGGGCTTCACATGTTTTTAAGAGCGGCATGGCTGGGCCCAACCTTTTCCACTGATGAGACATCCTGACCAAAGCCTTTCTCTGCCATCTCAGGTACTTAAATAAATGTTCTATGTCTCTACCTTCCATGAGCAATTGAGCCAATGCTGAAAGCAAAAAATATGCCTAAACCAAAATGGGTCCCATGTACAAGGTCCTGGTTTAAATCCCTGGTACCTCCTAAAAATAAAAATAGAAATCACTTGAATTAAAAAAAAAAAAAAATGGGGCTGAAAGTTGCAGGAGGCTCTCATCACATGGAAAACCTAACAGGCCATACTCTCACCTCTGTAGGTGGAAAGGTTTTGGCCATTCTTAGCTGAGTCTCTTGCACCCCACGATGGTTTATTTCCAAAGAATCTTGCAACCAAGAGGACCCCTTCTTAATCCTGCCTGTTTTCCTGTTCTAATGACCTGGACAGTAACACAGCGAGATTTTTGAGGACACCTCTCTATTACTTAAGTCTTGAATAAGTAAGCTTTCAGCATCTTCCTCTGCAACTCACACTGGTACACTCACCAGCTCCCTAGGAGACTAAGGAAACTACAGGAAAGGGGCTCTCAGTTGCCTCCATTCCTTGTTTTTGTTCCCTTCTCTACTTCTACCAGAGTACCTATCCCCAAAACTTTTGATTTTTAAGGCCAGTGGAAGGAAGGAAAGAAATCTTATGTCTGACCCTACACATCTAGATGGCATAACCCTGATGGGGTCTTCCCAGTATATCTATCTCTTGCTGGACATGATTCATTGAGACAATATGTTTCTTTTCCCCCATTTGATCAGCCTGTTTTAGACTTGCGCTCACTCTCCTTATTTCTTTCTCCATGGGTTTCTTTTTTTTTTCATCATATATACTTGGCACCCTACAAGGGCAGGTCATCATCATCAACAAGGCTACTACTTACTGATTTCTAAGTAGATGCTAAGTATTTTATGTACATGCTTCTGTTTGTTCCTTATGGCAACCTAAGAGAAGGAGAGGTTATTACTCCCATTTTGCAGAGGATGATGAGAGGATAATAGATATTAGGTAACTGATTCAGAGCTGCTGTTTCAAAGTACTACAGATTGGTTGGCTTAAAACAACATGAATCTATTTTCTCACAGTTTTGGAGACCAGAAGTCCAAAATCCAGGTGCCAGCACGCCATGCTTTCTCTAAAGTCTAAAGTGTTCTGGCACTCCATCACATGGCCATCTGTCTCCTTCTCATTCCTATTCCTGGGTTCACATTTCCTCTGCTTATAAAGGCTCCAGTCATATTACATTAAGGCCCACCCTGATTCAGTTTGGCCTCATCTTCACAGGATCTTCAAAGATCCCATTTACAAATGAGTTCACACCTACAGGACTGTGGTTTAGGCCTTGAACTTGTCCTTGTGGGGGGCATGATTCAGTCACTTGGTAAGTGGAAAATCTGGGATTCTAACTCAAATCTCTCATGCTCTTGCTCACTGGGCTCTTCTGCTGCTTCCTAGAAGAGATGGGTCTGAGCAGGATAGAGTGTGGGGTCATACCCTCATGGAACTGTCACTGGCTCCACAAAGGCCACCTTCTCGGGCCTTTATATTCCTTCCTACAAGGTGCCTTATGATTCTCTGAGTCTCCAACTTGTCAACCCTATGGAATACCATTTGCTTAGCTGGATAGACCTTACAAGACACACCCTAAGCTTCCTGTCTCTCATACTATTACAACCCATTATTTGACCATCCCTTCCTACCACCAGGTAATGGTACAAGGGAATTCTAAATATATTTTATACTCATTATTCATAAATTACCTTCACGGAACTGATGGAAGCAGGATGGGATATATCAGCCTCATTCTGTGGATGAAAGCACTCTACCCAGTCCACAAATGATTTAACTGAGAGGAGAATTCTGGATCATTCCTGGACCGTTCTGGATCATGGATCCTTTTCCATGACACCGTCCCTCAAGAAAAAAACAAAGTGTGGTTTGTCATAATTTTCATACAAATATGTGGTCTTCATTGGCTGGGAGGAGTCCAGCAGAGCAGATGGTACTTCGAAGGGGCTACTTTGCCAAATTGAGGACTTATCACCTGGTCTGCCTGATGGGAATCCAATGATGAGGGGCCGAGAACTCTGGATTCCCTGTCCCTTGTTTCCCACCATAAAACACAGTAGTGGGAGACAAGCATCTCGGCATCTGCTGGCCCTCTGCCTCCTACTGCCTTGCTCCCTCCTCTCAGGAAGCACGGAAAAGCCAGGAGAGGCTTGTTGTCAGATCATCTCCTTGACTGTGCCACATGCTCCTGTCTCCTGCTTACTGATTTCCAGTCCCTTTGCTTCTTAGAGGTTCTTCCTGACCTTTGGCTTCTTGCTTTCACCTTGCTTCAACTATAAAGGGATCTGAAAAGCAAGTTCCTTTCAGTTTTCAAGGCTGCTGTCAGGGATCCAAGCGGTGAACTCTCCTGGGGTCAAAAGTGTTTGGAGAATTCTACATCCTTGTCTCTCCTCTCTTGGTGAACATGAGTACTTCTTCAATTCTGGGTGCCATTGCATCTTTATGGGATAAAACAATGCACAGAAACGTGTAAACTGCTGATGGAACTGTCTTTGTATCCCCCCATCTGTCAATAGCTTCTCTTTCTTGGCAGCATACAGAGCAATTTTATAATTTCTGTTTGAGTTGAGTTTTATCTATCCATTTGAAGATTTAAATATACCAGTTTGCTTCTAAAAGTAAATATCCTTTTAGACCTGACTCCAGGAGTGTTGCTACTTCATTTTTTAAGTGATTCACTCTGTAAAGGATTACATTGCTTTTTTTTTTTTTTTT
>JAQZBX010061425.1:0-18372 GCA_029593785.1 Cabassous unicinctus
AAAAAAAAAAAAAAAAGTTCAGGTTTCAAAAAAGATTACAAAACACACAAAGAAACAGAAAGGGGTGGTCCAAGCAAAGGAGAAGACTAAAGCATTAGAAAGCATCAATGAGGAGGACCAGACCTGGGACATGCCAGACAAAGACTTTTAAAAATGGTCCTAAATATGCTCACAGAGCTAAAAGAAAACATGAACAAAGAATTAAACAACATCAGGAAAATGATAGATGAACACAAAGTGAATATCAATAGAAAAATGGAAACTATGAAAATGAAACAAACAGAGCTGAAGACCACAATAACAGAAATTAAAACTTCCCTGGAGAGTTCAATGGCAGATTGGAGCTGGCAAAAGAATGAATCAGTGAACTTGAAGGTAAGACAATTGAAATCATCCAGTCTGAGGAGCAGAAAGATGACAGAATGAAGAAACGTAAACTGCACCTTAGAAACCTGTGGGACACCACCAAGCATATCAATATAAGCATTGTGGGAGTCCCAGAAGGAGAAGGAAGAGAGAAAGGGATAGAGAGAATATTAAAAAAAAAAAAAGGCTGAAAACTTCCCAGATTTAAGAAAAGACATGAATATACACATCTAAGATGTTCAACGAATTCAAAACAGGATAAACCCAAAAAGACTCACACTATGCTAATTTTTAATCAAATTGTCATATGCTAAAGATAAAAGAATTCTGACAACTGCAAGAGAAGCAACATGTCATGTACAAGGGAGTCTCAATAAGATTAAGTGCTGATCTCTCACTGGAAACCATGAGGGCAAAAGGGCAGGTGGAAGGCATATTTAATGTGTCGAAAGCAAGAAATGCCAACCAAGAATTCTACACCTGACAAAACTGCCTTTCAAAAATGATGGAGAGGGAAGCGGCTGTGGCTCAATTGGTTGGGCTCCCATTTACCATATGAGAGGCCCGGGTTCAATTCCCAGGGCCTCCTGGTGAAGGCAAGCCGGCCCGTTGAGCGTGGTGAGCAAGCTAGCGCAACAAGATGACGCAACAAAGGGAGACAAGCAGACACAGAAAAATGCACAGCAAATGGACACAATGAGCACAAGCAGCAAGGGGAGGATAAATAAATAAAAACAAATCTTAAAAAAAACAAAAAATGATGGCGAGATTAAGACATTCCCAGATAAACAAAAGCTGAAGGACTTGGTCACCACTAGACCAGCCCTAAAAGATATGATAAAGGAAGTTCCGCAGGTTGACAGGAAAAGACACTAGACATCTGACAAAAGCCACATGAAGATCTCCAATAAATATAATGACATGGACAAATATAAATACCAATACCATTACATTTTGTATTTGTAACTCCATTTGCCAGAGTCTAAAAGGCAAACGCATAAAAATGCAATTTGTGACAAAAACTACATAAAGGAGGGGGGATGGAGGGATAAAGGAAGACAGTTTATGTATGCTAATGAGGTTAAGTTGGAATCAAACCAAACAAGACTGTTATAGATTCAGGTTGTTACATTTAAGCCCCATGGTAACCACAAAATATCAGAGAATATCCAAACTCTACAGGTTACCAGGAATGGGGGGAGCCACAATGGGGAGTTAATGCAAAGTGAGTATAAGGTTTCTGTTTGGGGTGAAGGGAAAGTTCTAGAAATGGATTGTGGTAAGGGTACTGTAACACTGTGAATGTGATTAATCCCACTTACTGGTACGCTTGGGAGGGGTTGAGATGGGAAAATTTGTTTTGTGTATGTTTCCACAATCAACAAAAAATGGAAAAACTAATGACAATTGCACTTAACGACAATTAAGTGCAATACATGATACTGAATGGGATCTAAGAATGCAGGAGAAAAGGTTTCAAAAGGACATTATTAGGACACAAGAAAAAAATTGGAATGCAGAATGTAAGCTTTATATCAATGTAAAATTTCTTTAACTTGATAATTATACTTAAGATAATTACAGAGTGAATATCCTTGCTCATAAGAAATGTACATGGAAATATTACTCGTTCAAGGAGTATGATGTGTCCAACCTACTCTCAAATATTTGGAAAATGGATGGATGGATTATGGATGGAATGATATGGCAAAGGTAGCAAAATGCTGTAATTGTAGATCTGGGTATCTGGGGGTGGGGAATATGTTGGGGTTTGTACTGTTTTTTCAACTGTCCTATAAGTTTGAAATTTTTTCAAAATAAAAGGTTAAAAATTAATCTAATTGTACCCTGGTATTTAACCCTAAAATGCTCACTGTGGATAATGCAATATTTTCTATGCAGGAAAACACTATCATCACTAATGTAAAAAAAGCTTGCCCACTATAGCAACTGTTGCTAAGTAGCTTCCTTATGTATAAGTCTGGAAAGACACAAAATTGGTAGAAACCAGGAAAGCACCACTCCTAGCAGTACCTTGTGATACTGTCAATTTTTTCACCCTAAACTTTTAACCTAATGCAAATATATCCTTTGTTACATGACAGAAGCTCCTTTTCCTTAATAATCCTAAAGGAATTTCTTCATTTGAAAAGTTAGCTGGCCTAGATTTCTTTCTACTAAAAAGCAATCCAATGATAAGATACTTTTAAAAGTACCCATTTTAGGAGTTCAACAAAATTTGGGTGCATGAACACACTAATACTCTTGAGAAACTACGATGGTAAACAACTTGGCCTAGGTCACCCAATGAATTATGGGAACACCTTTCATTTTAAAATCCAGTGCCACATCTGCATTTATTACCTTAAAATGTTAAGCTTTACCTAATCCCAGACAATGGCAAATCACATCAGTTCTCAGTTTCTGAACCTGCACAAATCATATTTACAAACATGTTGTCATACAATTGTAACAGTTATCATAAATATTATAACAGTTAACATTTTGGGGGCACTTACTGAGTTAGGTACTGTGCTAAATGTACCATATGCATTATCTCAATCCTCAAAATAACTTCATGAAGAAATTGAGACAAGGAGAGATAAAGTAACCTGTCCAAGGTAAGATCTAGAAAAGAGGCAAGGTAGAGATTCTCAGGGAGTGTAGTTCAAAAGCCATTTTGTTTCTACTGCCTGGACTGGGACTACAGGCCAGCTCTAGAGCCATGATATATAGATAGATAGATATATATATATATATATATATCTTAAAATCTTTTATACTCTGAAATGCTGATTTTGTGTCCATCTTTCCCATTCAGGTAACTAACTCGAAAAGTAATTCTTATTTCCTCCATCTTCTGAATTCCTCCTCACTGAAGTTGAAGTCCACATTTTATGAATTCAATCAACAGACTATGACAAAACAAAAACAAAAGGTCTTTTCTTAATAACCAGAAACCCCACTCTGTAGTTATGATTCCCAAATCTGACTCCTAACATCAAATAACAGTGACAGAAAGAAAAGATTTTTACAACTCTGGGGTGGGAGGTGTGAGTACAGATCACTAGGTGGTTATCAATTCAAATAACATATCATCTCTTTCTATCTTCTTTAAAAGAAAGGATATGTCTTTAAAAGGTTGTCATATATATCCATTGTTTTATTCACCCAATAAAAATAAGGAAATGATGTCATTTATTCAAAAAGTTACTACAGACATGAAAGAATCACCATTTTTAGGAGTCCTACCAAAATGGTCCAGAGCTCTAGAATATACATTTTACCAAACTGGTCATCTAGCCCCTTCTAAGAAGAATGAAAAGGATATTTAAATATAAAGAAAGAGGGAGAGATTCCACTCAACACTGTTATTCTGTGAAGTCTTCCAGGACTAAATCACCTTACAGAATAATCTTTGCTGCCTTTGCTCTCTGGAAAATAATGCCCCAAAGATTCTTAAATAAAACCAGTTTTCTATTGTTGCTGCAACAAATTACCACAAATGTAATGGCTTGAAACAACACAAATTTATTATCTCACAGTGTTTGTAGGTCAGAAGATGGTTTGGGCTTGGCTAGGTACTCTGCAGGAAACTGTTTTTGCTGGCAACTGTGGTGAACAATCACCTTCCTACCCATTCAGGTTGTTGCCTGAATTCAGTTCTTTGCAGCTGTAGGAATGAGGTCCCTATTTCCTTGCTGGCAGTCAGGCAGGGGCCAGTCTTTGCTCCTGGAGGCTGCTCACATTCCGGCTTATGCTTTCCATGTGGCCCCCTCCAGCAATGGCAGATTGAGGCCCTTTCATTGCTTCCAATCTCTCTGACGACTTCTTCTGCCCCATCTCTCTAACTCCAGCCGGAGAAAGTTCTCTTCTTTTAAGGGCTCATGTGATTAGACTGGGCTCATTCAGAAAATCCAGGATAGTTTTATCTCAAGCTCATTAACCTTAATTACACCTGCAAAATCCCTTTTGCCAGGTAATAACATATTCAGATTCCAGGGATTTAAGGCATGGACATTTTCTGGGAGTCATTCTGACCACCACAGTCTGCCCTCTGGCCTCCAAAGATTTATGCCTCTCCTAAAAGCAAATTACATTTATTGCATCCCAAGATCCCCAAAGTTCTCATACCATTATAGCTTCAACTCCAAGTCCAAAAATCTCATCTCAATCTCATTTCAAAAGTCCCAAATCTCATCACTGAAATCAGGTGTGCACGAGGCTCTAGGTCTAATCCATTAAGTACAACTCCTGGGGCACAATTCCTAAGAAAACAAGTTACCTGCTTTCAATATACAATAGTGGGATAGACACAGGGTAACAGTTACAGAATATCAGTCAAACAGAGAGAAAATATAAGATAGAATGAAGTCGCTGGTCCAAAGCAGTTTCGAAATCCAGCTGGGCAAACTCCACCATGTTTCAAAGCCTTGGAAAAAGCTCCTGTGGCTTTTGGCTTTGCCTCCTGGACTCTTGATTCCATCTTCTGAGTCACCTTTTATGAAAGGTAGTATATTTGCAGCTGAGTAATTTATCAGCCTGCTTTCTGTCAACAGAATTTGGGGGCAGGGTGGGTCTGAAAGCCTTCTTTCATTTCTTATTCTGTCCCTTTCAATCCAAGCCAGCAGTATTTCTGCTGGTACAAAATTCTCAAGAACCTTGTGGGTTGTACATGAATTTCACAGGGGTTCATTCCTTTAGACAGAAGCCATGTTTATAAATCTTTTTGAGATAGTATCTTTTCTATCTTTGGCTTCTGCCAAGATGATGAGGGGATGACACCCTTAAGCTTCCTAGAGAAAGCTGGTCTGATTGAGGGGATAACAGCCTTAATCTCTTCAAAGAGCCTTTTGTGTGACAAGTACTCTGATCTTTTGATCTTTCTGAGGTTTTAATAAAAACATATGCAACCACACACACCCCTTTTCTCTATGGCACATTTTCAGATGCAATCTCTTAATTTTAGTATCTTTTGCCATATGGATTGTCTGAGAATTTCCCAAATCATTAAGTCTTATGTCCTTTTTGTTTAACATTTCTTCCCTCAATTTACAATTCCTCTCGCTTTTTATTATAAGCAACAAAAAGAAACCAAGCTGACCCAAAATCCTCAAGATTGAGGAAGGAACAAACATAAGGGAGTAATGCAACTATACTAAAGTAGACTTATTATTACTCTGGTAATGGAAAAACATGTAACACTGATGTAAAGACAGTGGTCACCAGAGGTTCCGAGGGGAGGGAGAGGGAAGAATATGTATAACACGGAGCATTCTGGGGACACTGGAATTGTTCTGCATGATACTGCAATGACCGATACAAGCCATTACACATTTTCTCAAAATCTATAAAACTGTGCAGTGCAAAGTGTAATCCATAATGTGAACGACAGACCATGGTTAGTAGCAATGCTGCAATATGTGCTCATCAATTTTAACAATTGTACCACACTAATGAAAGATGTTGTTAACTGGGAAAGTGTGGGAGGGGGAGGGAGGGGGGTACATGGAATCCCCTATATTTTCAAGGTAATGTTTATGTAATCAGAAGCTCCTTTAAAAATAAAGGAAAAAAAGAAAAAGAAAAAGAAACCAGGCTGAACTCTCAACACTTTGGAAATCTCAGCTAAATATTCACATTCATTGCTTACAAGTTCTGCTTTCCACATAACCGCAAGACAATTCTATTAAGCATTTCTGCCAATATGTAACAAGGATCCTCCTTCCAGTTTCCAATAGCATATATGTTATTTCCTTCTGAGCTTTCACAGGCAATATCTGTAATGTTCACGTTTTTACTAACAGCCTGTTCACTGTGACACAAGTATTCTCTAAGGTGGTTTAGATTTTCTTTACTATGCTCATTTCCTTCTGAGCTGTCACTAGCAGTCATTAACACTCATAATCCTACTAACGATCTGTCAAAGGCAATCTAGACCTCTTCTCTAATGCCCCTCAAAATTTTTCTGGCCTTCATTCACTGTGCAATTCCAAAGCTATGCCTACATTTTTAGGTAACAACACCCCACTCCTGGTATCAAAATCTGAACTAGTATTCTATTGCTGTAACGAATCACCACAAACATAAGTGACTTAAAACATCACAAATTCATTATCTCAGTTTCTGTAGGTCAGACGTTGGTTGGTCTCTGCTGGGTCTTCTGCTTAGGGCCTCACAAGGCCAAAATCAAGGTGCCTGCAGGGCTCTATTCCTTGCTGGAAACGACTGTGGGGAAAGAGGTCCCCATTTCCTTGCTGGCTGCCAGGCAGGGTCCTATCTTTGGTCCTAGAGACTGCCCACTTTCCTTCTTATGCTTTCCATATGGCCTCATCCAGCAATGGCAGGATGAATCCCTTTCATACTTCAGATTTCTCTGGTTTCTCCTTCTGCCCCATCTCTCTAACTCCAACTGGAGAAAGTTCTCTTCTTTTAAGGGCACACATGATTAGATTGGGCCCACCAAGAAAATCCAGGGTAATTTTCCTATCTTAAAGTCATTAACCTTAACTACATCTACAAAATCCCTTTGCCATGTAACATAACACAGTCACAGATTCCTGGGATTAGGTTGTAGACATATTTGGGGTAGAAGGGTAGCATTCTGACTACTACAAAGCCCAAACCCTATGTAAGGCTTTAACTTCATTTCCTAAGGAAAATCTCCCCTTTCTTCAAAAGAGTATGGGAAAGTTTTATGTTCAGAGATAGAGACAACAGTAAAAAAACAAGGACTCATTCTGGAAGAGAGGAGAGGCAACAGGAGAACTAAAAATACATCTGGAGAAGTTGTCACCTGTCTGACATCCAAATAAGAAGGCAATTCACCCTATTCTCAGAAACTAGTCCATGCTCCGCCTTAAATATGTACTTCCTTTCCACCCTGTATTCTATACAAAAGGGCATAACTAGACATACTGTTTTGTTTAAAGGTCATCTAACTTTATAATCAGTTGATAAATCAATCTAAGCAGCTTCCAACCTTCATTCTTTCTCCAAGTCATACCCCTTCCCCCAATAGCAAAAGCCAAAAATATTTCAAAGTAACTTTCAGCCCCATATCTACCAAGCCAACTAAGCCAAATGATTTAGAACAAATCAAAACAATGTAGCACCTACAAAGATTAATATCCTAAAGCTCTGCAAACCATTACAAATTTTACCTAGAATGGAGGAACCCCAAATACACCAATTAGTCTCTTTTAACAGTGACACATAAGATCTATTGTATACTTACTACCTTCCAGGCATTGTGGAAAGCACTTGACATGAACTTATCTCATTTCCTCCTCCTCATAAACTTAAGAGCTAGGAAATATTATCACCTCCATTTTACAGATAGGAAAACTGAGGTCTTCGGAGGTAAGGTCACACAGCTAAGTAGTAGTGATACTGATATTCAAGAACCTAGGCAGTCTAGTTCTTAATCACTGAACTCCACTGCCACTCTTTAGATGAAATGAGGTCGCCAACTTATCTTCCCTTCCTAGTTTTTTTTTTTTTTTTTCATTTCTTCTCCCCACACCTTCTTCTCATAGAATTTAGTTGTTGAAAAGTAATCATGTCTTCACAAATAATTTGCCACCTTCTTTTCAGAACTCTTTCCTCCCGACAAAAGGGGGAATCAAGAAGCAACTTCTGACCCTGACTTTGCTTCTCCAAAACTACAGAAGCTCCACCCATCACCTGCCTGGCCTAGAAATGTTCCAACACTGCAAAAAACAATGAAAACAACAACAGCAACAAAACAAAACAACAAAACAAAACAAAAAAACGCAAACAAAACACACAAAAAAGTCCTACTCTTTCAAAAGGTCACCAGCTAACATAGTCTTAGCCAACCCTTCATTCCACATACCCCTCTTCCACCGAGGCTCACAACCAATCTTAACTACAACTCCACCCGTTCTGCCCCGCTCCGTGGTCCCCTCTCCCTTTCTCCCCAGGACCCCATCCGGGGTTCCCTCCATCTCGCACCCCAATGTGCAGGTGGGAAGCCCAGCCCAGCCCCGCCCCGAGGGACCCTAGGAAGGCCACGATTCTTGCTGCTCACCTTCCCGGGAGGGTTCATCTCACCCTACCCAGCAGGCACCACTCCCCTCAGCACCCTCCTCCAGCCCCACCCCTCACGCCCTCCTCCCCTTCTGGCAAGCCCCCCTCCCCCAAGTTGCCTCCTAGTCCCCGCCCCGGTCCAGCCCTCTTTGCTGCAAAAAGCGGATTCCGAGAGCCAATTTCCACCCTCACTTTGGCCTCTGTGCCCAAGCCTTATACCCCGTCCTGGGGGGTGGCCCCGGGGCTCCCCGACTGGCTGCAGGAGCCTCGGCTGATTGGAGGTGGGGGGGCAGGGGAGAGCGACGGGCCGCTAGGAGGCTGCAGGGAGCGTAAGGGGCGGCCGTGCCCTGCCGTCCCACCTTAAGCCCACCCCCACCCCCAAAGACCTCACCTGGCGGTTCCCACGGTACCTTTGGTGGAAACGGCAGCGGCGGCGGCCGCTCTCCCCTCTCCTCACACAGACAATATGGCGGCGGCGGAGGAGGAGACACACGGCTCAGCCGCCAGCCGCAGGGACCAGAGCGAGGCTGCAGCCGCCGCTGCCGGAAGCGGAAACCCCCCTACCAGGAGGCGGGACGGGATCGCTTCCGATTACGCCCCTAGCGGAATCTCGCTGAGGGCAGCCATGCTGGGATGTCCTATTGTCTCCCTGGGGGTTAAGTTGAGGACTAGGTGTAAAATGAAAGGAATTCTCTTCGTCAAGTATGATGAAGAGATTTTTTTAATAATAAGCGCATTTTATTTTAGTACATGGACGAAGTGATGAGAGAGGAAACATAAACCGTCCACTGAGTATAAAGTTGGTTTGACCCAAGTTAAGATGGCGGTCCCCAGTTTCCCCGCACGTCACCCAACTGTCGAATACCATTAGCCTACAATCCGGCCCCTCCTTTCTTGAAAATAAGCATGCGCGACCTGTAGAGCTATAGAGCGAAGCATTCTGGGAATTGAAGTCTCTTCTCTTCCGTCTCCTAGTTTAGGTTTAGGGTTCTAGCAGCACATTTTTCTGCTCAGTCTTCGAGTTCGGAAGTAATAAAAGGAAAGTTGGAGCCGGGAGGGGCGTGGCGCAGGAGTCTGCGAAGTGAAAATACTAGCTCTCTAGGGTCCGAAGCCAAATTTCCTTTCTCTTACGAGATTCCTATCCAGTGCTGCCCATCCAGAATAAAGTGCTTTCTCCCTTCGATCAGATCGACCCCCCCTCACTGCCCAGGCGACCTTCCCAAAACAACCATAAGTCAGTTTCTACCGTGCAAACCTGCTCATGGCATCCTTTTGGTCAAAGAGATCCCAAGGCTTTCTTGCCCACCAAAGATAGCCCAAGCTCTTCAGCTCGACATGCAAGGACCAACATAATTTGGTCAAACTCCTCCTTTCCAGCCTTCTATTCTACCACTCCCATCTCGAATCCCTGATGCTCCCACCCACCCAAACTGCAAACCATTCTTGGAACCTATCTGTCTTGCCTGCCTCCCTTTGCACTGGCAGTTTCTTCTGTTACTGTGAATGCCTTCCTCACTCCCATGGACTAACTTCTGTATGCCCCTTGAACTCATTCAGGGGTCTTTTCCTCTGGGATTCTTCTCTCTTTTGAAATCCCCCCAGACCCGAGCATCCTCACTCAGCAATCTGACTGGTCCCTAGTGTACCTCCAGCACCAGATTGTGAGCCCCCAGTGGGCAGGGCTGGGTCTGATGATCACCCTGCCCCCTACAGGCCCTGCTAAAAGCGAGTTAGCCTCACCTCTGGCGGGGTTTGGAAAAAAGACTAGGAGGCTGAGTTATTTTGGTACCAGCCATTATCCCAAGTGCCTCAGAATAGCTACCTGGCTGAGGGATGGGCCTTTCCACCCTTTCCAGTCCTCCTTGCACAGTTCATCAACTGACTGGCACCTCTGTTCTGGAAGAGACAACCTACTCTCCTGGGGAATGAGGAGTGGATAGGAAAGGGAAGTGCAGAAATTAGTAATGGCTTCAAGAAGGTGGCTGTGACTTTTTCAGGGCCTCAAACTGTCAGGCAGGTGTAGCATTTGACCCAATGGTCTGGGACTCCATAGCAATGGCCCTCTGGGTGCTGTTAGGCTGGTCATTCCTCCTCTCTGGGCCTCAGTTTTCACATCTGTGGACTGAAGTAGTTAGACAAGGTGAACCCAAGGTTTCTGTGATGCACTTTCTTCAAGAAGTGACTGGCTTTCCCCCTACCTCTTGCACCATGTCTTTTCTGCTCTCATCACTCCCTTTTCTCCATTTTTTCCACATTTATTCAACTCACAGCTATTGATTACTTGCTATGTGCCAGACACTGTGCAACATGCTGGAGATGTAGTATGAGCAAGACAGACACAGTTCCTCATGGAATTCATCTTCTATAGTGAGAAACAAGTGATGTGCAGGCAAATAAATGAATAGACAAAGTAATTTCAAATAGCAATAAGTGCTGTGAAGGAAAAAAAATAAGTAGCTGTGAATTAAAGCAAAAGGGGGGAGAACTTTTGCTTGAGTGGTTCAGAAGGTCTCACTAAGAAGGGAATAGCAAGTATGAAGGCCTGAGGCAAGAAAACTTGATGAGTTTGACGAAAGAGGCCAGGGTGGCTGAAGCACTGTGAGTGAGGGGGAGTAGGGTAGGAAATATGGTGGGAGAAGTAGGCAGGACACTTGGGCCATGGTAAAGAGTATGGGTTTTCCTCTGAGTGGTGTGGGACTATTTCTGAGGGCTTAACCCTCATGCCTTTCTGATGATCTCAACCCCTCCTACAGGATTAGTTCGGAGTCCACCCAGTCCCAGCCTCCATCCATGGTCTCATTCAAAGGGCTTACCCAGGTGCACTCCTACAATTGTCATACTTCTGCAGGATACAGTTGAGACTCAGACCCTGCCATCTTCTAGGCTAGCCTGGTATAGGTCTCTGGTCCCAAGAAGCCCCCAGCCCCCAATATTCACCCAGTTATGAAACTTCCATACAGCACCTTGTTTATCTTTAACATTTAATCTCCCTGATACCACCACCCTCTCCTCTTCTGCCCCCAAAAAATAACTCTCAGGCTAGTCTTCCTTCAAACAACAACACCACCAGCTAAGATGTTGAGAGTACTTGACCTGTGCTGGGCCCTGTGCCACACAACATGTGCATCATTTTATTTTATCCTCACATCAACCTGATGAAGTAGGATCTCAAAGGATACCATCGTACCAATGAGGAAACTGATGTTCATGGAGAGTATAGGACATACCCAAAGTCACATGCTAGTGATGAAGCTTGCATTCCAACAAGGGCCATTAGGGTCTTAATCACAGCACTAAGAATCCAAGTGTATTAGCTATCTTTTTCTGTGTAACAAATGACCTGGAAACACACTGGCTTAAAACAACAATCATTTATTTGCTTGTGTTTTTGTGGATGAGCAGTTTGGACATATCTTGGCTGGGTCAACTCTTTTCTGCTCTGCATGTCACTCCCTCATTTGCAGTCAGTGAGCAAGTCAGTTGGGGATGGTTAGTCCTACATGACCTCATTGACATGTCTACCAGTTGGCTGGGGCTATTGGCTTGAGTGCCTCGGTTCTCCTCCACGTGGTTTCTCCAGGAAGCTAGCACAGGCTTCCTCATAAGATGTACTCCCGAAGGAAGAGAGTGAAAGCAGCAAGACCTCTTGAGGCCTAGACTCAGAAGTGCTATAGCATCACTTTTACTGGATTATATTGATCAAAGCCAGTCACGTGGCCAACTCAGATTCAGAGGGAGAAATAGACTCCATCTCTTGATGGGAAAAACAGCAATGTCCTATTGCAAGGAGGAATGTGTACAGGAATGAGTGGAATTGTTGTGGCCATCTTTGCAAATGATATACCACACTAAGTGTACCTAAATAAGCTGTCCATCTTGTAGAACTAGTGGAGCTTGTCTCTGAAGAGGCGAAGAGGAGAGAACTTTTATTTTAAACCCTTTGTCTGCATTGAATTTTTACCACTACCATGAAATTTTATTTTAAAGCCCCATAAAGAAGAAAAAAAATTAATGTCTTTCAACACTTCTCCCTCGCTTCTGTTTTTTTCTATTTTTTTTTTTTTTTTTAGACTGTTATTGTTGTTTTTTTCCACCACCCTAGTCCAGAGCCTTATCAATTCTGGTCTGAAGTTTTGTGACCACTCTGAGGACCTCTCCTTCTTCCCTCCTTCTCCTGTGTGTCCTGCACACTGCCATTGAAGGAGTTATCACTAACCACCATGTCCCTTTCTTACTTAAGAGTTTTCAATGGCATTGCATCGTCTGCAGGGAAAGTCTAAACTCCTTGGGCTGGTGTACAGGGTGATTATAAATTTGACTCCAAGTTGGTTGAATTCCATCTGTCACTTACTAGCAGTGTAACCTTGGACAAGTCATTTAATCTCTCTGAGCCTCAGTCTTCTCATGTATTAAAAAAAAAAGATAAAGAAAAAATGATGATATAACATTATATACCCTGTGGTAAATTAAATTACTGTTCAGCCACTATTCACTCTCTCTTCCCAGGAGGAGTGGTTGATATGTCCCTACCTCACTGATGTTAGGTTTGGCCATGTGACTTGCTTGGCCAGTGGACTATGGATGGAAGTGACAATGTCAAGCTCCAGCCTAGGCCTTGAGAGGTCTTTCTTGTTTTCTCTTGTCCACCTTGGAATTTCCCAACTCTTCCTTGAAGGGTGGGCTGTCATTGGTGAATTAAATCTTTTGAAACAAGAGTCCCAACAATCAAAGTTGCTGTAGGCAAGTCTAAGATAGGAATAGTTTTGTATTTCTACATTTTAGTGTTTGGTTTGTATTAAATTTAAAATCATAGTTTTTTTGTGAACTGCATCTCTTTTGAATGACAGGAAGTGAAACATGTTGGAAGAGAATGCCCTGCCTCAATTTAGGAAAGCAATGGCTCCTATCCAGATCTCCAGCATCAAATGGTGTGGTCCCAGAAGAATGAAAGACACATGTAGCAGACCTGAACTGAAAGTGTGGCTTCAAGCCAAGCCCAGCAGAGCCCAGCTGAGATCAGCAAACCCCAGCCAACTGCAGATAAGAGAGGGAGAAACAAGTGTTTGCTTCTATAAACCACAGAGTTTGGGGGTGGTTTGTTGTGCAACATTATTATAGCAGTAGCTGATATCCCTACCTCACAGGACTTGTCAGGATTAAATGAACTAATTTAGTAAAGCCCTGAAAATATGCTGGCACATAGAAAGCATGCAATCAATGTGAGCTATTATTATTGGGAATGCGGCTGTGAACAAAATAGACAGTCTGTGTTCTCACAGGCCTCAAGTTCTTAGGAGAGATGTATGATATTTTACATGGTGATGAGCACTGTGAAGGAAAACAAAACAGGGAAAGGAGATGGGAGTGCTAGGGTGCAATTTAAAATAGCTTCATTAAAAAAAGGCTACTGAGTGGATATCACCCCACACAGAGGGACCCCTGAGGGCTCTGGAGACACCCAGGTCCTATACAAGTGGGGATAGCCCCAGAGATTGATGCCTAATTAGTGGGCTCTTCAGTGGAGTCTGTGCTCCTGAGAGTGACAGAGTTGGACTCAAATGGGTCCTCCCTGCACATGGTCCATCAGTCCCTTCTATTCAAACCTATATGTGATGCTGGAGTTGTTAGGTATACTTCCAGAGACTGAAGCCTCTGGCCTACCTATGTGCCAGCTGTGCCTGGAATCTCGGTGGAGCTGCGGCTCCTACCCTGCAGCTCAATGGACTCATCCAGGTGGCCTGGCGAGGGGACGACAATGGGCAGTGGCCATCCCAGGGAATGGAGAGGGCCTGCAGCTGCAGGCAGGATGATCCCATCCACCATATCCATGGGATATAAGCCCTCTCTCACTTGGAGGTGGAGTGGACATCACCATCCTAGTCCCCTCGGGATTGGGGGAGGAGCTGTGGACTAGAGTGGAATTGGTGGTTTTCTGTTGTAGACATATTGTGATGCAAGCAATGGAAGAAATTGTAACAGTGGGGTGGAGCCGGTGGCCGCTGGACGTTTTTGGGGCAGGGAGAGGAGGGGCAGTTGAAATACAGGGGCTTTTTCAGGACTTGGGGGTTGTCCTGAGTGGCGTTGCGGCGACGGATGTAGGCCATTTTGCATCAGCATATACCATGCAGAACTGTGTGGGAGAGAGTGTGGTCTAGGATGTGAATGGTGGTCCATGCTTGGTGGCAAGGCCCCAGGATGTGTATATCCATTGCGGGTGTTGTGTCACACGGATGAAGGATGGTGGTGTGGGATGTTGTTGGAGGTGTGGGAGGTGGGGAACATGGGAATCCCTGTAATTTCTGAGTAATATTTAGGTAATCTAAGCACCTTTAAAAAAAATATATATATATATATATATATTTATATATAAAATAACATTTATGTAAGCAAATGCACATACATGCATTTGTATTTATATATCGTTTTACAAATATTGGTATGTATTGTGAAAAATTTGATTTTTACCCACAATAAAAAAAATAAATAAATAAAATAAAATAAAATAAAATAAAATAGGAGAGGTTCAAAAAAAATAAAAAAAGGGAGGTGGGTGTGGCTCAATCGATGGAGCTCCCGTTTACCGCATGGGAGGCCCCGGGTTCGCTTCCCGGGGCCTCCTTGTGGGGGCAGGCCGGCCTGCGCGGCGCTGTGGGCTGATGCAGTGGGACCTCGCGGAGAGGGGGAGATAAGCAGACACAGAAAAAACACAGCAGATGGACACAGCAAGCACGGGCAGCAAGGGGGGATAAATAAATAAATCTTTAAAAAAATAAAAATAAAACAAAATAAAATAAAATAAAAAGACTACTGAAACTTGAGTAAACACCCGAAGGAGGAGAGGCAGGGAGACATGAGGGTACATGGGAATAGATTGTTCCAAGCAGAGGAAACAGATGTGCAGAGACCCTGAAGTGGGCACGTGCCTGGTGGGTGACTGAAGCTGAATAAGCAGAGGGAAGACAAGTCGTATTGATTCACAAGGGGCTAGGTCACACACAACCTTGCAGGTCATTGTAAGGACTGTGGCTTCTGCTCTGAATGAGATGAGGAGATATGGGAGGGTTTTGACCAGCTGTTGCATGTAGACTAAATGGAAAGAGAATGAGGACCGAAGCAGGGAACCAGGTAAAAGGTTTCTGCCACAATCCAGGTGAGAGATGGTAGTGATCTGAACCTAGTTAGACTTGGGGGATATTTTGAATGTAAAGTCAGAAGCATTTGCTGGCAGGTTGGGTGTGGGAAGTTTGAGAAATAAAGGGATTAAGGATGACTCCAAGGTTTTGACCTGAGGAACTGAGAGAATGAATTTGCTATTAACTCAGATGAGGAGGTCTGGAGGAAGAGAATTTGTGTGTGTGTGTGTGTGTGTGTGTGTGTGTGTGTAGGGAAGCGGGGGGTGGAGGGGATTAGCAGTTCCATTTGGGACTTGTTAAATTTGAGGTGCTCTTCAGACTTCCAAGTGGAGATACCAGGTCAGCAGTTGGATATGTGAGTCTGAGTCAGAGGGAGGCCCAGGCTGGAGATGTAAGTTTGGGAGTCCTCAATGAAGAGATGGTTTCTAAAGCCATGAGATTAGATGAGATCCCCAAGGGAGAGACCACAGATATGGAAGAGAAGAGGACAAAGGACCAAGACATCCAATAGGAAGAGGTTGGGGAGACAAAGAACCAGCAAAAGGCTTGAAAAAGAGTGGCCACTGGGGCCAGTGGCCTGGGAACTAAGTAAAGAAACCATTTCAAAGAGGGAGAAGTGATTGGCTGTGTGAAATGCTGCTGAGAGGCCAAGGAAGATGAGAACTGAGAACGATTTAGCCACATGGAGAGCATTGTTACCTTGACAGGCAGAGTTGAGGTAGAATGGTGGGAGCAAAAACTTGATTGGAGTGGGTTAAGAGAGAGTAGGAGAAGAAATAAATGCATACATGCATATATACATACATACAAACAGAGAAAGGAAAGTAGGAAGCCAACTAATAAACATAGAATAGGAATCAGAAAATTAGCGTTTGGCAACCATCACAACAAAAACTGTTTCAGAAAAGAATCCTCAATGGATGCTACAACTAGTGGGTTAAAGTTTGAGAGAAACAGTATATGTATGTAGTCATAGAGTATCTCCCTTCAAGATACTTATTAGTTACAAAAGGTAAAATAGTAACTCTATAGTGGAGAAATCCAGCAGATACCACATCAACCAAGTGTTCAAACTGAACAGGACAGTATGGGACAAATTGACATCATGTGCCTCCTGATATTATGTACTGAGGAGGACACAGCATCACTTCAGTTTTATTTCTGCCAAAAATTCATAACTGATTCATGAGGAAACGTTAGACAAACTCAAATTGAGGGTTATGTCTACAAAACAAATGGCCCATACTCTTCAAAAATGTTGAGGTCATGAAAGACAAAGAAAAAGACAATCTAGAACAACAGTTCTAGATTGAAAAGGACTAAAGAGATATGACAACTAAACACAATGTGAAATCCTGGACTGGATCCTGGATCTGAAAAATAATTGTTTTCACCTGGTATAAAGAAGTATTAGTGGAATAACTGAAAAGTTTATATAAGATCTTTAGATTAGATAGTAGTACTGTCTCAATGTAAAGCCTTGATTTTCTGATTTTTGTTTATTATACAATGGCTATGTAAGAGAATGGTCTTTGCTTTTAAGAAAGACATGGAAGTTTTTACAGGTAAAGGGAAATCATGTCTGAAATTTACTGTAAAAGGGTTCAGAAGAAAAAGTGATCGTGAGATAGATATAGAGATAGAAGGACAAAGCAAAGTTGGTAACCATGGGAAATAATCTGGGTGAGAGTGTATGGGGATTGTTGTGCTATTTTTGTAACTTTTCTATAAGTGAAATTATGTCGAAATAAAGTCTAAAATAGAGGATGGGAGGAGAGGAAGTGCAGACACTGGGGCAGTGAGTAGAGACAATTTTTGAGGAGTTTTGTTGAACTGAAGATGGGGTGGTAGAACAGAGAGTAAAGTGGTGTTAAGAAGTGTTATTTTATTTAAATGCAGAAATATTAGCATTTTTAAATGCTGATGGGACTGATTCAGTAGACTGGGAAAAAAATGATGATACAAGAGAAAGGAGTGGCTAAAACTCTGTCCCTGGACAGAGAAAAGGATGGGATCACACAAGGGGAGGGTATGACTGGGGCTTGGAGCCAGACATGGAGGTGACTCGGAGCAGGGGGCAGCAGTAGAGTTGTGAGAAGTGCTCAAGTTCTGGTATGTTTTGAAGGATTTGCTAATGGACTGGATGTGGGATACAAGAGAAAGAAGAAAAAGGTGACTCCAAAATTTTTGGACAGATGAGGAGCCTAAGGCTCAGAGAAACAGAGCAGTTTGAATTAGAACACACAGCAAGTAGGTGAGGGGCCAGACTTGAGTCCACCAGGCCTGCCTGACTTCCAGGACCCCACACCTATCTCCAATTCTGAGATCTGAAACATCTTCTGTCCATGCTCCCTGACCTCAGGGCCTTTGTATGTGCTGAATCCTCTGTCTGGATTTTGCATCCATTGAATCTCACTTCAATACTTCTATGACTCTCCCAGACCAGATTACTCCCTCCCTGTTTGTCTCCAGTTCTTCCTTTGCAGCATTTTCACATATGTAATTATTGTCATCATTATTTTTCATTAGTGCTAATATCAGGTAACATTTGGGAGTGCTCCCTTGGTGATTTGTCTATAAGGAGCCTTTTGGTAGGCAGAATAATGGCCCCCCAAAGATATCCAAGTCCTACCCCCCACCTTTCCAGAACCTGTGGCTATATTATGTTACACAGGATGGGAGAACTAAGTTTGTAGCTGGATTTAAATTTGCTTATATTGTTTTTTTTTCTTTTTAAGATTTATTTTATTTATCTCTCCCACCCCCTCGTTGTTTGCATTTGCTGTGTCTGTTTGTTGTGTGCTGGTCTTTTTTTTTTTTT
>JAQZBX010061426.1:0-17104 GCA_029593785.1 Cabassous unicinctus
TTTATGTATTTTATCCCTTACATTTAAAGTTATCATTATTATTTCATTTTCCTATTAATTGTATTCAGGTAATGTAATGGCTTCATCTTTGAAGAATCTTTGGATCACAGAAGGGTTACAACAAGGGTAGGGGAAGATTGTTGTTGTAGGGTATCAGGGATAGGGCATGCATGGGAGGAAGTTCAAATGAGCATAAATATAAGGTATATAAAAATGTTCAAATGTTCACAGGGCATTGTCACAGTGGGTGGAGAATCACTCAATAAATGAGAGAATACTGAATTCCCATCCTGGAGAGTTCTGCCACATTCTTTATGGGAGCAGCAACAGTACCCCAAGTACAAAGGCAGTGAATGGCAAAGGAGGATGATCCATTGATGTGTCCTTCATATTGATGACGAACCTTATGAGCCTTTGCTCTTGAAATTGAAGCTTAGCCTATTGTTATGGCATGCCTAAGGGTTTCCTCCTGACAGCCTCCTTGCTACTCAAATGTGACCTCTCCCTAAGCCAAACTCAGCACCTTCCTCCAAGCATGGGACATGACTCGAAGGGATGAGCCTCCCTGGAACCAAGGGATAGCTCCCAAGTGCCAACTGGCAATGTGACTGGAAAAAAACCTTGACTAAAAGGAGGAAAAGATAAAGACAAATGAGTTTATATGGCTAAGAGACTTCAAAATGATTTGGGAGGTCATCCCAGAGATAACGCTTATGCATATCTCAGTAGGATCTCATAGAATTCCAAAGTGGATATCACCCCAAATAGTGAGGCTTCTGAGGGCTTGGAGACACCCAAGTCCTATGTCAGGGTGGATAGCTCCAGAATTTGGTGCTTTGCCAGTGGGCCCTACTTTGGAGTTTGTGCTCCTGAGAGTGACAGAGTTAGATTCAACTATGTCTTCCCTGCACGTGGCTCATCTTTCCCTTCTTTTCAAACTTATTCTTGGTGCTGGAGTTTGTAGGTGTACGTCCAGAGACTTAAGTCTTTGGGCTGTCTATGTGCCTGTTGGGCCTGGGACCTCGGTGGAGCAGCAACTCCTACTCTACAGCTCATTGACTCACCCAGGACATGTCGATCTTGGGTTTTAGAATGCTTTTGGCTATTTAGTTGCACTTTCCTTTCTAAATGAATTTGGTAATTCCCTTTTCTAATTCTGTAATGTAGAGTGTTGGAATTTTGATTGTTATTACATTGAATGTATAAATCAGTTGGGTAAGATAGACATATTCATGATATTTATTCCTCCAATCACTAAACAAGGAATGTCTTTCCCTTTGTTTAGGACTTTTTTCATTTCTTTTAGCATTCTTTTGTTGTTTTCTGCTTATAGGACCTATATTTCTTTGGCATATTCCTAGGCATAAAAGTCTTTTTGTTGTTATTGTAAATGGAATTTTCCCCTGATTTCCTCCTCAGATTGTTCAGTACTAGGGTACAAAAACATTACTGAATTTTGTGTGTTGATCTTTTATCCTGCCACTTTGCTGAACTCATTTATTAGCTCAGGTAGCTTTGTTGTGGATGCTTCAGGATTTTCTAAGTACAGGATCATGTCATCCACAAACAGTGAGAGTTTTACCTCCTCTTTTCTTATTTGGATGCCTTTAAATTTTTTTTTTCTTGTCTAATTGCCCTGGCTAGAATTTCTAGGACAATGTTGAATAACAGTGGTGACAGTGGGCATCCTTGTCTTGTTCCCAATCTTAAAGGGAAAGCTTTGAACCATGCCCTATTGAGTATTTTGTTGGCTGTGGGTTTTTCATATATGCCTTTTATCGTTTTGAGGAAGTTTCCTTTTATTCCTATCTTTTGAGGTGTTTTCATCAAAAAAGGATGCTGGATTTTGTGAAATGCCTTTTCTACATCTATTGAGATGATCATGCGGTTTTTTTCCTTCAATTTGTCAATGTGGTGTATTACATTGATTGATTTTCTTATGTTGAACCAGCCTTGCATACCAGGAATAAATCCCACTTGGTCCTGATGTATAAGTATTTTGATATGCTGTTGGATTCGATTTACAAGTATTTTGTTGAGAATTTTTGCATCTATGTTTATTAGAGAGATTGGTCTGTAATTTTCTTTTCTTGTAGAATCTTTATCTGGCTTAGGTATTAGTGTGATGTTGGCTTCATAAAATGTGTTGGGTAATTTTCCCTCCTCTTCAATTTTAGGAAGAGTTTAAACCAGATTGGTGTTAGTTCTTTTTGAAATGTTTGGTAGAATTCACCTGTGAAGCCATCTGGTCCTGGAATTTTCTTTGTTGGGAGATTTTGATGATGGATTCAATCTCCTTAAATGTGATTGGTTTGTTAAGTTCTTGTATTTCTTGTAATGTCAGTATTGGTTGGTTGTGCATTTCTAGAAATTTGCCCATTTCATTTAGGCTGTCTAACTTGTTTGTATATAGTTTCTCATAATATCCTCTTATGATTCTTTTTATTTCAGTAGGGTCATTTGTAACTTCCCCCCTTTCATTTCTGATTGTATGTATTTGCATATTCTCTCTTTTTTCTTTGTTAGTCTATCTAGGGGTTTGTCAATTTTATTGATCTTCTCAAAGAATCAGCTTTTGGTTTTGTTGATTTTCTCTATTGTTTTTCTGTTCTCATTTTCATTTATTTCTGTTCTAATCTTTATTATTTCTTTCCTTCTGCTTGCTTTGGGATTGGTTTGCTATTCTTTTTCTATTTTCTCTAGCTGTTCAGTTAAATCTTTGAGTTTAGCTCATTCTTGTTTTTTAATATAGGCATTTAGGGCTATAAATTTCCCAGTCAAGATTGCCTTCACTGTATCCCATAAGTTTTGATATGTTATCATTTTCATTTGTCTCAATCTATTTACTTATTTCACTTACAATTTCTTTTTAGTCCCCTTGATTATTTAGGAGTGTGTTGTTCAGTCTCCACACATTTGTGTATTTACTTTTTACCAGTCTATTATTGATTTCTAATTTCATTCCATTATTATCTGAGAAGGTGCTTTGTATAACTTTAATGTTTTTATATTAATTGAGAGCTGAATTGTGACCTAAAATGTGGTCTATCCTGGAGAAAGATCCATGGGCACTTGAGAAGATATATAACCCCCTGAGTTTGGATGTAATGTTCTGTATATATTTGTTAGGTCTAACTTGTTTATCATATTGTTCAAATTCTCTGTTTCCTTTTTAATCTTTTGTCTAGTTGATCTATCTAATGATGTGAGTGGGGTGTAGAAGTCTACAAAGATTATAGTAGAAATATCTATTTCTCCCTTCAGTTTTGCCAGAGTTTGTCTCATATATTTTGGGGCACCCTGGTTCGGTGCATAGATATTTATGACTGTTATATCTTCCTGGTGGAGCCTCCCTTTTATTAATATATAATGGCCTTCTGTATCTCTTATAACTTTTTTGTATTTAAAGTCTGTCTGATATTAGTACAGCCACCCTTCCTCTTTTCTGGTTAGTATTCACATGCAGTATCTTTTTACAACCTTTCACTTACAGCCGTTTTGTATCCTTGGGTCCAAGGTGAGTTTCTTGTAAACAGCATATAGATGATGCATGTTTTTTTATCCATTCTATCAGCCTGTATCTTTTGATTGGGGATTTTAATCCATTCACATTCAATGATTTTACTGTAAATACACTATTTACTTCCTCCATTTTATTCTTTGGTTTTCATATGTCATCTTGTTTTTGTCTCTTTTTTTACTCTTTTGGTTATCCTTTCTGCTATTCTTTCTTCTATACTCTCCTCCAAGCCTCTCCCTCTCCTGTCTTTTTCTTTCAGTTTCTAGGGCTTCCTTTAAAATTTCCTGGAAAGGTGGATTCTTTTTTGCAAACTCTCTTAGTTTCTGTTTGCTTGTGAATATTTTATTCTCACCTTCATATTTGAAGGACAGTTGTGCTGGATAAAGAATTCTCAGCTGGCAGTTTTTCTCTTTCAGTTTCCCAATTGTATCATACCACTGTCTTCTTGCTTCTATGGTTTCTGAAGCAAAATCTGCACTAAGTCTTACTGGACGACCCTTGTATATGATCATTTGCTTCTCTCTTGCTGCTCTGAGAATTTTGTCTTTGTCTTTGACATTTGACATTCTGAGTAGTATGTGTCTTGGTGTGGGTCTATTTGGATTTATTCTGATTGGAGTACAGTGTGCTTCTTGGACATGTAAGTTCATTTCTTTATGAGAGTTTGGAAATTTTCAGCTATTATTTCCTCAAATACTCTTTCTGCCCCTTTTCCCTTCTCTTTTCCTTCTTGAACTCCCATGACATATATGTTGTTCTGTTTTGTGTTGTCATTCAACTCTCTGAGCCCCTGCTCAATTTTTTTCCATTCTTCTCTCTCTCTGTTCTTTTCTCACTTCAATTTTAGCTGGTCTGTCTTTGGTATCACTTAGTCTTTCTTCTTTCATTTCGAGTCTGCTATTGTATGCCTCAAATGTGTTTTTGACCTCACCTATTGTGTCTTTCATTCCCATGAACTTTGTTACTTTTCTGTTCAGGATTTCAAATTCTTCTTTGTGTTTGCTCAATGTCTTCTTGATGTCCTTTATCTCTGTAACTATATTGGCTTCAACTCATTAATTTGATTTTGGAAATTTATTCTCTCAAATTCTACATCTCTTCTGGGCTTTGATGTATTCCTTTTCTTGGGCCATGTCTTCTATTTTTTTAGTATGGCTCATAATTTTTTGCTGGTATTTAGCAATCTGGTTAGGATGTAGTTTACTCAGATGCCCTCTTTTATAGGGATTTAGTGGCAGGAGGCTGTGAGTTACCACAGCTCTTTCATTTTTGGCTTGACCTGGATTGTTAGGATTGTCCTGCTGGTTGCTCAAAACTGGGCACTGGAACCAGTAATTGGTTTTACAGTTGTTTCCTAGGGCCTTGGGCAAGGAAGATATAGAGGCCAGAAAAAGCCTCTCCTACTTATTTTTAACTTTCTTATGTGCACTTCTTTGATCTGCCAATAGATAGTGCTCTTTGGCAGCTCTCAATTCAATTCCTGGTCAGAGTGTATTTGTTGCAACACAGACCAGATCAATATGATAAAGCTTCCTGTCTGGAGGCTAAGAGCCTTGTAATTCAAACTTTCTGAGACAATTCTCCAGTCTTCTCTGGAAGCGCTCTCACTTTTCCCAGCTAGAAAATATTTCCATTCTCCTCTGAGTCCTCAACAATCAGTCCCTGTTAGTTGAGGAGGAGATTGGAAGGTTTGTATATCTTTAGCCCCTTGCAGGCTCCAAGGCAAACAATAGCACAGCCCCACCTGGCATGGAATGGCTCTCGGGACACAGCAGACCAAACCTGCAAGTCAAAAGCTGAATTTGCCCCAAGCTCTCTCTCCCCTCTCCTGTGGAGTCCTCAACAATTAGTCCAGGCTAGAAGAGAGGGAGATTGCAAGGGTTGGATTTCTCCAGTCCTTTGTGGGCTCCCAAGGTAAACCACCATGTGCTCCCACATGGCCTGGCTTTGCATTACCTTTAAAATGGCTAACAACCAAACCTATCTGGGTTGAACAGTGGCCACTTCCAAAAGAAAAGTTAGAAGCCCTGAAAGGATTAGTACATGAGCAGTCAGTGGCAGGGCATATTGAACCGTCTACTAGTCCATGGAATTCTCCAGTTTTTTGTAATTAGAAAGAAATCTGGCAAATGACGCATATTGACTGATTTACGTGATATTAACAAAGCTATAAAACCTATGGGATCTTTAAAGCCATCCCCAACTATAATTCCACAAAACTGGCATATTGTTATTATTGATCTGAAAGATTGTTTCTTTACTATTCCTCTCAATCCAAATGATAGAGAAAAATTTGCATTTACTATTCCTTCTATTAATCACTCAGCTCGTACTGAATGATATCATTGGAAAGTTCTACCTCAGGGAATGATGAACAGTCCTATATTATGTCAATCCTTTGTTCACATTCCACTACAAATTTCATGAAAACAATTTCCCAACACTGTGATTATTCATTATATGGATGATATTGTTTTTGCCACTGAGCCAACTTATGAGCTGAAACAACTGTTTCAGCTGGCTAAAGAAATTCTTCCTCAACAAGGGTTACAAATAGCAGAAGAAAAAATTCAAAAACAGGCTCCTTTTCAATATTTGGGCCATATTTTGAATGGAAATATTATAACTCTGCAAAAGGTCTAGTTTTGAACTGATCATTTACATACTTTAAATGATTTTCAAAAATTACTGGGTGATATTAATTGAGTATGGCCTATTTTAGAAATTCCAACTTATGCTTTAACAAATTTTTCCAATACTCTAATAGGAGACTCTGACTTAAATATCCCTTGCATTTTGAGTCCAGAAGCATAAAAGGAGTTAAAATGGTTGGAATAAAAGAGCACAAAATAGCCAACTAACAAGGATAAATATGAATCTTCCAGTTTCGCTTTTAATATTTCCATCTTGTCGTTCCCCTACTGGGATACTTTGGCAAGAGGAGGGCGTAATAGAATGGATATTCTTACACAACAAAGATACAAAAAAATTTCATACGTATCCTGAAAAAATTACAGGAATAATATAAAAAAGCTGTATTCACCTGAGACAGCTTATGGCTAGACATCCTGATAAAATCATACTGGACCTTACAAAACAGGAGCTTTCTCATATCCAGCAGCTCAGTAATTCTTAGCAAGTGGCCTTAACAGATTTTATTGGAACAATAGATAATTATTTTCCAAATTCAAAATTTTTACAGTTTTTATAACGTATTTCAGATTATTCCTAAGGTTGTCAACCAACAATCACTCTCTGCTGTACTTACTTACTACACTGATGGCAGCAGTAATGGAAATGCAGGCTATCTAGGCCCAACTACAAAATCTTGGGAAACACCTTATTCATCTGCCCAAAAGGTGGAACTATGGGAGGTTAATAAAAAGAATGAAAATGAAAAATGAGGACAACTGATATACTGGAAAATTGAAACATCCAATAAATGGGAAAAAAGAGAAGTAAAGATTTGGGGCCAAGGTTTTGCTCTTATCATTACAGAAACAGGAGAACAGCAGTGGATCCCTTCCAGAAGAATCAAGCCTAGAGTTGAAGATACTGCCGAAACTTAAACTATGGACATGGTAGTTTCACATTGGATTAATTATAGGTAAAGTGCTAGGTCAAGGTAAGATACCATATCATAATTATACTTATTGGGCATACATTACCAACCAGCCTCTTTTAGAGCTGTTAACCTGGGCTGATGAGTCTTACCCAATTTATCTTAATCCATGTCACCATTTTCCAGGACCTATAGACTTATGGCTACCCTTAAAGCCAAAAGAAGAAGGGAAATTTATAGAAAATTTAACTTTACTTTTTATAGACGATCCTATTTTTATTGGACATGGTTCCACATGCATGCAACCTCAAAATCGCAGTGTAGTTTTAACAGAAAAATCAAACTCAAATTTATAGTCTCATTTTCTCTTCTTTACCATATAAATCAGAAAATATGGTAAATCTTACATGTCCCTCTCAAAACAGATTACTAAATGACAAGTGGCCTGTATGTCATGGTTTTACAGAGGTTGTGTTGTTTAATGATTCCTATGGAATTGTAAAGGATTGGGCCCTTATAGAAATGCTGAAGCCTGTTAAAAGCACAGCCATATCTTGGTTCATTAACAATTCAATCATAACCACGAATGACAGTAATCCTTATTTCTGGAATTTTGGTAATACGGCATTTACTAACAGCTCAATAAATTAGATTAATCAGGGAAGATTTATCCCACAACCATGGTACACTAAAGTTAACAAAACTCAAAATTATTTGTGGAAATTATTTTTGGGAACTCACCTAATTTTTGAATGGCAAGGCAATACAACTAATGTTACCAGTTTAAAAAGAAAGTCACCTCAATTTCTTACAGTATGTGTATGAGATCTTATAGCATTTATCACTGGAAAAATAACTTTTGTTGAGAGGAACGTTAGCTGCTCCAATTGCTATTTATTTACATGTCTTAAGAATTCATATTTGCAGGAAAATCAAACTCTTTTTATAGCAAGAAGAAAAGGACTATGGTTAGTGGTTCAGATGACCAGACATTGCCAACAGTCTCCAGAATCCCACTTGCTGTGGCACTTCCTCGACCATTATTTAAAATGAAATAAATGACTGATTGGATTTTTAATAGCAGGAATTTTGGCACTGATTGGCATCATAACTGCCGTAGCTGTCTCTAGCACAGCCCTGGATAAAGGAGTCCAGACTCATCAATATGTTAAGGACTGGCATAAAAATGCAAGTTAGATGTGGTATAGCCAGTCTCACATTGATATGGAACTGAATAATCACATGAATGATCTTGAAACATCTATTATACATTTGGGTAATCAAATCTATAATTTAAACTTGTTAAGAGCTCTTAAATGTGATTGGAATGAAAGTTCTTTTTGTATTACTCCTTTGCCTTATAATAATAGTGAACACAATTGGGAAGAAGTAAAAAATCATTTGATTGGATATAAGCATAATATTTCTTTAGATATTTTAGAATTGCAAAAGAAAGTATTCAGCGTGTCTCAAAATGAATTGAAAGAAACCCCTGGTACAGAATTTTGGAATGAAATGTCTGCAAATTTAAATACTGTCAATCTGTTTCACTGGTGGAAACAAAAAACAGTTCAAATATCATTTTGGTTTGGATTAGGATTATTGCTTTATGCATTTTAATTGTTTTTATTTTCAAGGGTAGAGTAATAACATATATTCATAGAAAAACTGAAAAATTAAATCTAATAAATGCATTTATGTTAAGAAACTTAGCCATGAAAAACTAATTTTACATTATTTGTGGTAGAAGTAGTATACTAATAACCCCATGATTTTATTACTAATTATCTACATAAAAACATACACATAAGGAACCTAAAGAAGTATAAAATATAAATGAAATTGCCTTCCATGTAAGAGCTCAAAAGTTTGACTGGTAGCCAATGACAGGTAAGATTATCAGAGGAGGACAACCTGAGACAGGCACAGTGACAAGAGCCTATGGAAGAAGATAAGTATGACAAGAGGTCACCTTGTATCATCTTATATAATGGTTCTTATGATCTTCACTTTAAAAATTTAATTAAAAAAGGGGGGAAATGAAGACATTCAATTAAAGGCCATGACTTGTGACAGAAAGCAGGCCGCCTTGCTATGTATGGGACAGGCTCTCTAGCCTCAAGACACTAAGATAAGATATAGTATGAGTCTGGTGGAGAAGTATTCTGTGCTTCAAGGAGTGTATCTGATATATGTCAGATAATGATGAACAAGGTCCATTATGTGCAGGAATGTAAGGAGAACTGAACCATTAACCCTAAAGATTTGCTGACTTTGTAACGTGTAACCCATCATGTATCTATTGCCTTTGCAAATGTGCACATATATTTGTTCTAAAGCTAAATAAAAGCCACGATGTTTTATGCAGTGGTACTCTCCTTCCCTTGGATGGAGGGTCCCCTGACCGCAACTATCTCTTGTTTCTTTCTCACCTGTGGTGCCATTTTCACAGACCTAGTTCCTGAACATCTACAGTGGGGGAGGTTGCTGGCCGCAGCAGCCGCTGCTGGTTCCAACTCACAGTTCTGTCTTCGTGATTTCCCTCTTTTGTTCCTCTGTTCTCTGGGTGGTTTGGAGCCTTCACTTGCTGTCCTAAACCCTAGAAGATCTTTCTCAGGGCTGTTTCAGCCTGTGCTTTAGGTATTTTTCTGGAGAAGAGATTCCCATGTCTTACTAGTCTGCCATCTTCCCGGAAGTTCACCCTAGCTTCTGATCTATATCATCTAGAACAAGAAATAATTTTTCTGGCTTGAGACTTATGTGTGTGTGTGTATGTATGTATGTATGTATCTATCTATCTATCTATCTACCTACCTATCTATTTATACATATATACATACATATAATTCAAAAATCCCAAAATATTTCTATGGATTAGCTTGAAATAGAAGGAAAAATTACCTGCTAATTAATAATTTCTAAAATTTTAAACCATAGCACTTGTGATAAAAATAATCATATCCTGATATTGAATTCTCATTTCCATGACTCCAAGCAATATCCAATTAAAACTATGTTATATGTTTCCAGAAATTCATTATATCTTATAATAAACATCATTATAATTATTTTGATAATAATGCCTGATAGTATTCTAAAGCTTATGTGTGTGTGCATATATATACACTAATTTAATCCTAAGAAGAGCCCTACAACACTAGAGTAATTAGTATTACTTTTTTTCCTGAAGTGGCATGAAGAATTTTACTTCTATGTCAATAATTTCCAAAAGAGAAGCCCAGTTATAAGGGTGAGAGGACTAAACTTGAACTATTTGATCTGTTCCCTGCCATTTTAGCAGGAAAATTGTTAACAGCATCTGAGAAGACCTCCCAAAACACAGAAATGGGATAAGTAGGTGGAGGTCAGCAAAACATGGCCCAAACAGGATCATCACTCTCTTTCTTCAATCTCAGCTTTTTCTTTTCTCCTCTACCACTCTCTTGCAGGATCCTGGGAAATGGCTTTTTAAAAATAAAATTAACTTGAAACCAAAGACATTAATTTAGACTTGGTCAGTTTAGGGGCACTTATGAAGAGAAACAGCTTATGAGGAAGAGAAGGAGGCATATAAATGGAAATTAATTTAGTCCCCAAATAGTTTCAGTGTAAAATTTTTTGGGAACTATCTCATATTACCATTTCAGTGGAAGCTAGTCTCACCACCTGAGTCAACCGAATGTGCTGAATATCATCTTTTCCTCACAGAATGTGAGCAAAAAGCTGACCCTTTCCAGAATCATAGAAAAGAAAGGAACAAAGTTTCCCAGGTAAAATATGGCAGAGCCAGGAAATAAAAATGATTTTTAGTTGTGGATATTTGATAACAAATAAATTGCTTCATTACCTTTTTATAATTACTTTTTCAATTTTTAAAGAAGATTTAAATTACATAAATGTTACATAAGAAATATAAAGAATTCCCATATGTCCCATTCCCTCTCCCTCCCATACTTTCCCACATTAACAACAGCCTACATTAGTGTGGTACATTTGTTACAATTGATGAAACATGTTGAAGCATTGCTACTAAACATGGATTACAGTTTACATTATACTTTACACTTTGTCCCACACAAATTTGTAAGTTATGACAAAATATACAATAGGATGGCCCGTGCCTGCACTCATGGAGAGTTGACAGCCAGGCCCATGGAGAGCTCAGTAAGGTGATGACAACAAAGGGAGACAAGCAGACACAGAGGAAACGCACAGCGAATGGACACAGAAAGCAGACAGCAAGCACAAGTGGCAGGGTCAGG
The DNA here is from genome assembly GCA_029593785.1 of Cabassous unicinctus. NCBI lineage: Eukaryota > Metazoa > Chordata > Mammalia > Cingulata > Chlamyphoridae > Cabassous > Cabassous unicinctus. The sequence continues at coordinate 11,345 of JAQZBX010061426.1, forward strand.
GGTGGGGGATAAATAAATAAATAAAAAAATAAAAATAAAAAATAAATCTTTAAAGAAAAAAAATCTATATATATATACAATGGTCTGTATCCATCACTGCAATGCCATATGGGATAAATCCAATGTCCCCAAAATGCCCCCATATTACAAATATTATTCCCTCTTCCATCCTTCTGAACCTCTGGTGCCCACTGCCTTTACATCAATGATAAGTGTCCTTCCATTGCTAGAATAATAATACATATATAGTAGAATAGAAATAAGTCTACTTTAGTTCATTGATCCTTCCCCAATCTTGAAGATTTTGGGATGGTGATGTCCACTCTGCTTCTATTTGAGAGGGGCCTTAGATCTAATGGTGTAGATGGATGGAGCTATCTTGCTTGCAGTTGCAGACACTCTCTGTTCCTTGGGATGGTCATTGTCCATCATCATCTCCTTGTGAGTTGTCCTAGGTGAGTCCAATGAACTGGAGAATAGGTGTTGCAACTCTGCTGAAATTCAGGGCTCAACTGGCACATGGACAGACCAAAGGTTTAAATCTCTGGGACATACATTTATCAAGTATAGTGCTAATCATGGGTTCAAATAAAAGGAGCAGAATAATCAGGTGTAGAGAATTTATAAATGAGTATAACTCTATTACACAAGGAAGCATAAATTCCAAAATAAAACCCACTGAAAAGGTGTCAATTCCTGAGCTGTCTGCCCTGCTTATGGTTTCTGAATATGTCTAGAGCCCTCAGGAGACCTGTTATTTGAGGTATTGTTTACTGTGGCAGTAAATGAGATCCTGCTGAAACTTGCATTAGTGTAACCTCTGGAATGACCTCCTGAATCGCTTTGAAATCTCCTAGCCATAAAAATTCATTTGTATTTATCATTTTCCCTTTTCAGTCAAGGACTTTTTCCAGATTCATTGCCAGTCAGTGCTTGGTAATAATTCCTCAGTGCTGGGGAGGTTTATCCTTGGAAGTCATGTCCCATGTTGTTAGAAGATAGATGCTGATTTTGGCTTAGAGAGAGGCCACATTTGAGTAACCAGGAGACTTTTAGGAGGTAACTCTTAGGCAGTATATAATACTAGGTTAAGTTTCAATTTCACAAGAAAAGTTCATAAGTACTATCATCAATATCAAGGGCCTTAAGTAAAGGTCTGTTTTCCTTCACTAGACCTTGCCCTTGCACATGGCAGATTCTTGTTGTCCCATTAAAGAATGTAACAGAACTCCCCAGGATCGGAATTCAATATTCTTTCAGTTATTGTGTGGACATCCACCCCCTGAGACAATGTTTCATGAACACTTGAACATATTCATATGTCTTAGAGGTATGCCCTAAATGAACTCCTTCCCATGTGTCCCAGCATCACTGACACCCCACACCAGTGATCCTCCCCTGCCAATGCTGTGACTGTTTTGGTCCAAAATATCATGAAAAATGAAGCCAACAAAATAACCAGATGAAATTAATTATAAAATGATATAATAATTTAAAAATAACCAATAAAATACTAAAAATTAAAACAATTTGAAATAATAAAATTTTTTAAAAAAATTTAGACATTGTTTTTTCATCACTCTAAGATATATTGTCTTGTATCTACAGTGACATTTTCTTCCATATATTACCCCAGTGTCTTATTTCTTTCTCTTTTCCTTCAAAGGATCTTTAGGATACAGAAAAGCCACAGAGAGAATACAGGTGATTCCCATACACCCCCTTTACCCCCCTCCCATATTAATAACATTTTTCACATGAATGGTACATTTTTTACAACTGGTGTACAAATATTGAAGCATTGCTACTGACCATGGTCAATGGTTTACATTATGGTTTACATTTTGGATTTTACGCTTTTAGAGGTTTTGACAAAATCTGAAGTGGCCTATGTCTGTTATTGCAAGATCATGCTGAACAATTCCAATGCCCTAAAAATGTCTTATGTTCCATCTATTCTATTCGTCCCTCACCTTTCCTCAGAATCTATGGTAATCACTAACTTTCAATTTTTGAAGAATAAGATTCATAGATATTTGTAATAATATTGAGGGCTTGACATGTTGGTCTGTTTTATTTTTTAGGCACTGTCTGTGTTCTCGAGGGATTCTTGTCTCTCTAGTTGAGAACATAGCAGGACTCCCTAGGAAGGGATTTGATATTTTCCTGTTTATTGTATGGATCTCCACCCACTGATGTAACACACTATGACAAATGAACACTTACATATTCCATAAAAGCCTGTCCAAGGTGCAGCCTATCCCATATATGCCATGATACCCAACACCCTACACTAGTAACCATCCCTGCCATGTTTGCCAAAAGAACATTTCCAACATTGTAGGTTTAACCACAGTCATGCAAATCCCTAGAGTTCACCTGCGCATTCCTCAACCCTCCCTCCAGTCCCATTGATAGTCCAACCCAAACTCCCACCCTAATATTTCCCCCTCACAAACAAGTTCCACTGAACCTAATCATGTCACTTCACCACTGTCATGCCCATTCACTGCTCAACCACATATTTCCAACTTATCATAGGTCTGGCCCTTGTTGATGACCCTATACTTGTTTCTGTCTCCTATAAACCTGTCTCCTTGACTCTAGCTTTGTAAGTCTGCTCAGTTTGCTTAATTCATATTAGTGATGTCATGTAATATTTGTCCTTCAGTGCCTGGCTTACTTCCCTCAACATAAGGTCTTGAAAATTCATCTATGTTATCCCGTGTATTAATACTGCATTCCTTCTTACAGCTGAGTAATATTCCATTGTATGTATGTACCACAGTTTACTTATACATTCATCTGTTGATGGACATTTGGGTTGCTTCCATCTATTAGCAATAGTGAATAATGCCAGTATGAACATTGTTGTGCATATATCTGTTCGTGGCCCTGCTTTCAATTCTTCTGGGTATATACCCAGCAGTGGGATTGCTATATCACATGGAAGCTCTATGGTTATCTTCCTGAGGAACCACCAAACTATCCTCCACAATGGCTTTACCATAGTACATTCACACCAGCAGTGGATAAGTGTTCTCTTTCCTCCACATCCTCTCCAACACTTGTAGTCCTCTATTTTTTTTAAATAGCCGCAAGTCTAATGGGTGTAAGATGATATCTCATCATAGATTTCATTTCCATTTCCGTAATAGCTAATTATATTGAGCATCTTTTTTATTTTTGAGCTGTAAGATCTCTTTATATATGCTGGATATTGAAGCCCCTATGGAATAGTTGGTTACCAAATATATTCTCCCATTGAATAGGCTGCCTTTTCACTTTCTTGACAAACTCCTTTGAAGCAAAGTTTTTTTTAATTTTGAGGAGGTCCCATTTATCTATTTTTTCTTTCTTTTCTTGAAAATTTTAATTGACAGATTAATATAAACATAACACCTGGAATGTAAATTATACATTCTATTTAATTTCTCTTATTATTTTGAGTTACAGAGTTTTTATCACTCATTAGATATTTGAGTCAAATTGGTGCTCAAGATTCAATAGTGTAACTTTCACAATATTTATTCAACAAAGAAGTTGATAGAGGAAAATATATTTTCTTAGCAGTCAGAAATTTAATTCTAGATTGTCATGTATCCTCTATTTGCAAAACTTATATATGAAGTTGGATGGACTGTGAGAAAGTGGTCAACTGCATAGAAGGAACAGTCCATATGACTAACTCATTTTTTATACAAATTGCCAGCTTGAGTCTCCACGACCACCATCAAGGTTTTGTGACTTGATAGAAGGACTCCAAGAACTTATTGAAAGCTATTTTCTTCACAGTTATAGTCTATTAACTGGAATAGGATATAGATTAAAGTCAGTCAAGGGAAGAGACACCTAGGGCAGAGTTCAGGAAAAGTACCAAATATGGAGCTTCCTGTCATCCTTTCCCCAAGGAGACAAAAGAGTGTTATATTCCATGAATTAATGTGTGACAACACATGTAGATATTGCAAACAATTGGAAGTTCATGTGAGTCTTGGAGTCCATGGTTTATGGGGTTCCATCCTGTAAGTATGACTGATCTCAATCTACATTCCCCAGCCCCTCCAGAGGCTGACTAATACTGTATAATCCAGTGCCACTAATCTAAATCACATTTTTATCACCTCTGTGACCCATGGTCCACAGGTCAACAAGGACACTTCTATCTCCCATGACATTCCTAGGGACTAGAAATTACTTCCCAGAAGCCAAGGGCAAAAGTCAGACTTCTCTTTGGATAAGGTTTAATTGTTTAATAACAGATGGTATGATATACAAAATCCTTTTCTGCTTAATTTCTTTTTTTTTTTCATTAATACCCTTTGGATAATATTAAACAATATGAACCTTACAACATTTATATAAAGAATTATAGGGTAAATATCAGTTCAATCAAAAATAACATATTTTTCTATGTTTTGATGATGTGCAAATATTTTAACAGGGCATATTAGAAAATTGTTGCTAATATGGTGCTAATACTTTTTTTAACTTTATTTTGTACATTTAATAATTGAAAATATAAACAATTAAAAACTAAAAAGTAAACACAGATGAATAAATATTTACATTTCTCAATTAAATGCTTATACATTTTTGAGGTACCCCAAGTTAGGAATAGACATGCTAGTACATTTAGATCATTTTTTTTTTTGCATTTGCTAAGTTTTAAAAAGAGTAACATATTGAATAGGAGATAACATTCAAGAGAGGAGATTTCCCAGAAGAAGGTAAAAGGAAATAGTGTAGCAACGATATTTTCAAATTAAACAGAAAGGAATTTAGAATAGATTCAGAAAGAAAATAACTAATACAATAAATAGTTTGTTGTAAGGAATTTTCATTAATTCCTGAGACTCAGAATCTTACTTCATAATTTTGTCAGCAAAGTTGAAAGATACAAATGTTCATTTTGATTCCAGGTATTCATCAATATAATAAATTTATACTTGATTGGAGCACACAATGAAGAGTAAATGATTGAGTTAATATCTCTTCCAAACATAATTGCACACAAACAACAACAATACATAGAAACACATGCACAAATTCACAAATACAACACACAAGCCTGCCCTCTTTTTAGGTTGAAGAGCAACAACATAGTGGCATATAATTTATTTAATTTATTTAAGTAGTTATGTCACCTCAATGACTCAAACTGTGTTTAAAGTCCAAGCCTAATGTTTAAACTTCTAAAAATTTTGTCTTCATTAGTAAATATGAGAAGGTGATGATCTCTTGCATTTGGGAAAACTATACTGTCATTACTTGAGCAGGGAGATTTTCACCATTAGTCCTTAGGGAAATTAACTTTCCTCCACTTTGTCTCTCCCTAATTGCATTTCCATGGATATTTACATTCTTGCCTGTAGTAATAGATTTGTTTACTGAATTATTTAAATTACTATATCCATATATTATCAACAAACACTCCCAATTTTTTTGAGAATTGCAAATAAACAGTTGTAAAACTAAAAGTTAGAATGTATTAATCTCATTTTTACCTGATTATGTTGCCAATTGTAATCAGAATCAAGTTAGTTTCCAAAAGATTTTTAGCAGAGACTACACTAAACCAATTTCCTAATTATGATTTCATCTATGTTAACTCCATTACTTCTCTGGGAAAAACATCTCAAATTGGAGGTTTTGAAAATAATATATAAGTGGCTAATATATATATATATATATATATATTATTTGGGAAGAATTACATACAGATTTTTAATAGAGAATTTGTGGGTTTACAGACCATAA
>JAQZBX010061427.1:0-17114 GCA_029593785.1 Cabassous unicinctus
TTCTTTGTTCTTTTTACTCCTTGCCTGAATCATTTCAATTGTCTTGTCTCCACGATCACTGATTCTTTCTTCTGCCATCTCCAGTTGGCTGTTGAAACATCTAGGGAATTTTTCATATCAGTTATTGTATTCCTCAACTCCAGTATTTCTGTTTGGTTCTTACTGAGAATCCAAAGAGATTCCCATATTGTTCATTCATTGTTTTCCTCATATCCTTTAGTTCTTTCTCTGTGTTTTCCTTTATATCCATGAGCATACTGAGGATCATTTTTTAAAGTTTCTTTCAGTTAAGTCCCACGTCTGTTCCTCTTCATTGATGATTTCTGGATTTTTATCTTGTTCGTATGATACATCATTTCCTGTTTCATTGTTTGCCTTTTGTTGCACATTGTATATTTTAGTATTTTAAAGTGTAAATTCTGGGATTTAGTCCCTGAGCTGTTTGCTCCTTAAGTTTATATCCAGCTAGTGATTTCCTGGAGTGCCAGGAGCTAACAACAACAACAACAAAGCCAAATCAAAGCAAAAACACCTTTCACAGTCTTTGCAAATTGTTTCTGCTTTGGCTGGTGCTTTCTTTCACTTTCAGAGCTTAGCCATCCTATGAAGAAAATTAGTTGAAGGCAAATGCTAAGTGCAAGGTTCTCTCTCTTAGGTGAGCATGCCTGAAGCTGTGCATACTGCTTTTTTTCCTGGGCTTATGCTTGCTGGTGACCTTAGGAATTTTCCTGTTTACATTTTACCAGAGTTTGAATGCCCCCTTCCCTTTGAAATAAAGTTTCACCCCCTGCTAGGTGCTCAATTATATGACTTAATGCAGGTAGTCCTTTGCTCAAGGTGCTTAGACTTTATTGTTTTTTACACTTCTTTGGCTGTCTGCAAGCTACTTCTCTACCTTCAGGGAAATTTCTGGGTTGGGGAGCCTTAAACAAGTTTCCTGGTTCAGTCTTTCAGGCTTCCACCAGATAGATTTGCACTAACATACAGGCAACCCACTAGGCACATAAAGGTTACTCTGCTCCCTTTGAAACAGGGCCAGGGCTCCACAATGGGAGTGCAGCCTGGCTCCATACTACACTTTGGAGGCAGTGGGAGAGGGACTAGGAAAGGCACCATGAGCTTTACCTACCATTTTTCAGGCTGCTTTTTCTTGACTATGCACTTTCCCAGTTACTGCAACTCTTTAACTGTTTTCTGGAGGTTGGAGGAAGATGGCTGTATTAGTCAGCCAAAGAGGTGCTGATGCAAAGTACCAGAAATCTGTTGGCTTTTAAAAAGGGTATTTATTTGGGGTAAAAGCTTACAGTTACAAGGCCAGTTGCTATGTCACCAAGGTCAGTTGCTATGTGTTGAAGCAAGATGGTTGCTGATCTCTGTGAGGGTTCAGTCTTCCTCTCTTTTAGCTACAGGCTGGCATAGGGCTTGTCTCTCAGGGCTTCCTATATATCAGTCTGACATAGGGCTCATTTCTTTGGCTTTCTCAGCTGCTCAGCTGCAAATTATCAGGCCAATGGCCCAGCTCTTTCCAGGGCCCCAGGATCAAACAGGACAGAGCTCTCTCCTCTTCTGTCTGTCTTCTTGAGTGAGTGTCCATTTATAACAGTCCACCAAGGGGGCAGGGACTCTATCAGAGTCATGCCCTGCTGACGTGGTTGAATTAAAAGCCCTAAATTGATTTAATCAAGTAAACTTAAAATCTTTGAACTTAATACAATCAAAGGGTATCCTACCCAGAGGAACAGATCAGTTTACAAACATAATTGTTCTTTTTGGGGGTTCATAAATCATCTCAAACTGCTAAAATGCCTCTTTCTGTTTTTGCTAGGTGTTCAAAGATTCTGTGGGGGATGGCACCCTGGCATGTCTTATGCCACCATATTGGTTGACTGGAAATTTCCTCATGGTACTATTTTTAAAAAGAGAATTGAAAATCAAAACTTTGAAAAAAATTAAAGTGCCAATTATTTGTAATTACACAGTTATTCAATCAAGAGATTTTCTTTCTCAATACTCAAAGACTCTTGGTGTTAAAGGTACCTAAAAGGCCACAATGCAGGTATCACTTCAATAGCTGGTTGTTGAGTCTTGAACAGAACATGACTTAATAGTTTGTTTGAGGGGAGTGAATGTGGCTTAAGTAGTTGAATGCCTCCTTCCCACATGGGAGGTCCCAGGTTGGGTTCTCCCCAGTGCCTCTTAAAAAAAAACAAAAACAACAAGCAAAACAAATGAAAAAACCAATTTGGGGAGCTGATATGGCACAGTAGAGTGCCAGCTTCCCACATACAAGGTCTGGGGTTCAATCCCTGGCCCCCAGTACCTAAAAAAAAAAACTTGGTTTGAGTCATTCTGATAATTTTCCTGTTAAATCATTTTACTTATTAAAGATTTTGGAGCACAGCATTAAATGACTTCTTCAATAATTTAAAACACAGTATAGAGCAGTGTTTCTCAAACTTATGCATCAGACTTACCTGGAGGGATTATTAAAGCTCAGATTGCCTAGTTTCTAATGCAGTAGGTCTGAGGTGGGACCTGAGACTTTGCATTTCTAACAAGTTTCCAGGAGATGTTAGTGATGCTAGTTTGGGGATCATACTTTGAGGACCACTGATATAGAACATACTTATGTGAAAGGAACTCAGAAGAGGCAATTTTTCCTAACACTGCAAAATAATTTCATGTTTACAATTTAGCATCTTCCACTCAGGATAATTTACATCACAATATGAACTATAGGTTTTATTTAGGATCTTTAGAATGAATATTTACAGTCTGATTTTAATGAGAATGTCAAAAATAGCTTGAGTGTAGACAACAGGAGTTCAACTTAAAGCTCTATATGCATGAAACAGCAAAAGTGATCCCTTTAAAAGAAAACTCCTAATTTCTAGAATTTACTGTTTACAAACAGATTGTCTATAAAAGCTAATAGGAATGTTTGCCAACTTAAGACTCTGCCAATATGTTAAACACTTCTGTTTCCCATGTTCTAAACCACTACTATTTGAGTTTTCTTCAATCTCTAAACCTTATCAGCATGACCTCTTCCTCTTCTCTTACCCATGGTCAACATCCAGCCACTTTCACAGATAATCCTAGTCCTTAGACATCTCACACATTTTCTTAGAGTATTCAAATCCTCTGATGCTTAATAAAACATTTGCAGAGCATGAGGCAGAAATAAGAGGTAAGTTCCTCTTTAGAAGGTAACCACATGGTATCCACATTATAAAGCTTTATATATATATTTATATTTGCTTTTCTTTTTTTTAACAACACAATTTTATTGATGCATATTAATAAAGCATAAATCCATCCAAATAAATCTTTATATTTTAAGATGTTTACGGTAATTGAGACAGACTACGGTGTGGGAGTCAGGTGACCTCCATTCTAGCTCTGGTTCTATTGTGACTTAGTTGTTAACTCTAAGCCAGTCCCTTCTGGTACAGTGTTCAAGAGTTCAGAAGCGTGGTGTCAAGCAGAACTGGGTTTGAATCCCAGCTTCTGGCATTTAGTGGCTCTGGGAACAGAAGTTATTTTACTCCTCCAAGATTCTGTCTTCATCTGCAAAATTTGGGCTAGTAATAAATACAGGCATCATTGATATAAATATCGGAATATACACATGTGTGAGCATGTGTGCATGTGTATATATATTTGATGAGGGCATCATTTTTCAGCTCTAAAATGTTATGATTTTAAATGAAGGATATGGTTGAAAACTATTGATGACTAACCATGCTATTTTGGCCTTTTTTTCTCTACTGGGCTTGATGAAGAATTATAATTAATTTATGCTTAATTTTAATTTTTCTATTTTGGCAAGTCAGTTTTCAGTGAACTTTTGGCTATCTAAAAACAAAACCAAACCAGAAAAACCCACCACCACTAACAACAAAATAGTGGGAAGCAGTGGCAAGAAGAAAATAAAACAAAATAGTTCTCAAACCCCCATTTAACATTAGAACATACCTTTTGAATAGTAACCGATTTACCTAATTATGTCTTGTTCTCTAAGAATTACTGGCATAGTTCCATAAGACCTGGGTCTTTTAACTTTGTTCAAATTGGTGCTGATATAGGTGTCAGAACTGATATTCTGCAAATAAGTACTGACCATTGACAAAGTAAATACATTAGTGGCAAGAAACAATTTCCACATTACATGTTTTCTGCTATATGGTGGGTGGCTGCCTGGCAAAGCTCTGAGACCACTGGACCTCTTGTTCCTGCCTCATCCTCTTAATTCATGAGGCACTAATGATTGCCAGACCAGTAAGTGTACTTATTAAGAGGTATTTAGACATAGTCACATAGTCTATGGGCAAACCAATAATTTTGGCATTGGAGTTAGGGAGAATATATTGGATTACCTTGGCTTGGGAGCTATTTCAGCAAGGAAGTTCTCATAGGTATGAATGAAATCATGTATTTAAAGTGTCAGACTTAGTGCTTGAGATGTATTTAGTGTTAAATAAATGTCAACTAATTGTGCATTCTATTAGAGTCTCAATTCTTTGGGGGCATAAATGTGGAGTGGTTTTATTTTCACAAATTATGCTCTGCCTCTGGATAATGGGTTCCTTAAAGTCACAGCATTGCAATTTCATAACTTTGAGGATGAGTTATTATATCAGAGCTTCTTAACTGTGTTTTACTTCGTTTTCAAATATTAGATCCCTATTTAGTCCAAAGCTCTTCCCCAGTAATACCCTTCCTCTCCACACCATGCAGGTAAGACCTTTTACTCTAGCTGCTTGGTGGAGCAGTGATTTGTGGCCTTGCTGATTGGAGTAGGGAGAGAGCACACAATGGATACTCTCTGAGGAGACTCCCTTCACCCTTTCCTTTTACCATTTCTGTTCTGGTGCTAGGGTAGGAAGGAAGTGGGAAAGGCAGGGGCAGAGGCTCCTTACAGAAAGATCTATGGTGAGGTAGCAGTTGCTCCTCTCTAAGCTTAGACTGAGTAACTGATTCTTAAACACTGACCAGCACTTATACATTCATTCTTTGTGGTAGTAATCAAATACCAGCTCACCCTGAGATGTATTTGTTTTTCAAAGGGTGATAATAGGGACCTCCTCTTTGCACAGTTTCTGGTAGAGGAGAGCTGGCTTGAACTCAACCTTGACCATGGTCCCAGCCCTTGACATAGACAATCCACTTCACCAGCCTCTTGCTGTCAGGGTTCTATCAACTGTTGGCTCAGGTCCAGACTCCTTCAGCTGTGTCATCTTGACCCATGGACACTCAATAACCCTTGTTGCTCTAAACAGTGGAAATGCAGGCTTCCCCACCCCACCTCCCAGTCAAGGTTTCTTTCAGATCTATCATCGTTCTCTGAAGCAGCATCAGGCACTTGGCAGTTTAATTTGGGGGTGGGGAGAGTAGTTTGGGAACCCTCAATCTTCATGCTTGACTTTCTTTGGCTTTCAGGAGGTAAAGAAAGAGAACAGCATCATTTCATTAAAACAGTATCTTCCCAAATTGTGATCTCCTCTCTCCCAGCCCTTCCCTTAGTTCTGCCAAAACAGCAGTGCTCCACAAGTATTGTGGGATAGTGGCTTGCACTCAACAGCTTGCAGATTTGACTCAGAAAGTAGAGATTCTCTGGGCCTTTTTTTTCCAGCTTTGTTGATTCTGTCACTCAGAACCTAAAGCCATCCAATTACTTTAGTTTTGTTCCCTAAGCAGAAATTGAAAATGAAAGGGTTGGATCAGATGGTCTTGGACATTTCATCCAACTCTGAGATATGAAAATCACCTGATAAAAAAGAGCAACTCATCTCAAGACATACTTTTGCTAAGAAAAATGTAATATTACATTTGATAGAGCTGGGACTACAGATACACTAGGTAATGTCCCAAACACAATCAGGGTAGGTGGCTACTTAAACAATAGTTCTTCATTTCCTGGGTGCACTAGGATGAAATTTATATAGTCTCTCATCTTCACAACATATTGCAAGGAAAGTATTATCAATTATCCATTCTATGGATGAGAAAATTGAAATTCAGAGAAGTTAAGTGGTTGCCCAAATTAGGCAAACCTCCTAAGTAGCAGCATCAGGACTTGAACATGAATATCCCCATTCCAACATTTGTATTATGTTTTACAGTTTACAAAGCATTTTTCCTAAATATGTTAAGCAGGCTAAGCTGCAGAGACAAGGGGCCCAAGCACATGAACTCAAGACAATAGAAGCTTATTTCTTTCTCATGTGACAGCCGCGACAGTTGTGCAGGCCAGCTGGGTGGCTCTCCATGTTGTCATGCTGGCTTTTTATATTTTGTGACTCTGTTATCCCCTAGAGGGTTCTTTTTAAGTCAGTTTCATTTGGGTATGATTTACATATAGTAAAATTTTATCTTTTTAGGTTCACCTTTCAATACTTTTGACAAATGTACACAGTTGTGTAACTACCATCCTATTAGGGGCATTGAACATTTCCATCACGGGAAAAAGTGCCTTCCTGTCTCTCTGTAGTCAGTCCCCTTCCCTCCTCCACTTGTTTCTGTCCCCATAAGTTTGCCTTTTCTAGAATGTCATATAAATGGATCATACCACATGTAACCTTTTGTATCTAGTTCTGTCTCCTTAGCATAATTTTTGCAGGGTTCCCAAACATTTTTGTATCATGGGCTGCTTAGGCAGTCTGGTCAAGCTAAGACCTTCCTTCTTGGAATAGTGTCTACAAATGCCTAAAATGAAATATATATGATAACAATGACAATTATGTTGGAATAAAGTTATTAAAATATTAAAAGAACAAATGTGATTTAGTAATATGTGCTTTTTATTAATGCATTAAATAATATGATCTAGCAGTGGGCCTAATAATTGCTGTAATATCAAAGTAATGATGAGCATACATTGTATTTTGAGATATCTGCAATAACTGTAACAAAATATGACAACATTGGTGATCTCTATTGGAGAAAGAGCCAATTAGTCCCCATAGTACTGTGCTTTTTTGCCTATATTAATAATTACAGGAAATGCTACATTTCAAATAGAGGTTAATGAAAATAAAGACGTAATGTTTTTCCTTATCTAAATCATAGGCTCCCTAAATTCTTCCCAAGTATCCCTTAGGGATCCATGTACCCCAGGTTAAGAATTCCTGCTCCTAGGGTTTCATCATTATCTACAAACAGCCTGTAGAATTAGAAGGGCATAGAGAAGCAGCTGTGAGAGTTTTTTATGGGCCTGCCTGGAAGTTGCGTGTCACTTCTACTCACAGTCCATTGGAAAGAACTTGTCATATGGCCCCACCTAACTGTAACACAGGCTAGAAAATGTAGTCTAGCTGTCTATACAAAGATGGAGAGAATGGATTTTGGTGGATAGTTAATGGTCTCTCACACTAATAATATTTAATTTAATCCTTATAATATACCATCCCAGAGATGATAAAAGCATGGTTTTTAAAAAATTAATGATAAAAGCATTTAGTTAGCAAATCAGAAATCCAGACACAAATCTGGATCTTCTCACTCCAAATACTACACTCTTTGCACTATGTTCTGGTGTCTCTTATGTTGCTGTGTGTCTAACTGAACACTACAAAGATTTGCATGTAAAGATCTACTTGGCTTACACAAAGTCCTGCCTTTTGCTGCCTCTCTACCTTCTCTGCACAGGTTCTTGACTGCCCACTGTCTTCTCCCTGATGTCCTGGGCCCACCTCTCCTTTTTCTGTCCACTCCTGTCCCATGACCACTGCCACCCACTGCCTGGGCCAACAACAAGGCCACCTCAGCAGAGGGGAGAGACCTATATTCTGTTGCTAACTTCCACTCCAGTGGGGCCTGGGCAGAGGTGCAGGGAGAGTCAGAGTCAGATGCACACCCTGTGGTATCTCAGGGCAGAGCAAGGTGGCAGCTGTCCTGGCCCCAGGCTGGCAACATCATGGCACACTTGGCAGGTGACTCGGTGGGGGCCTCTTGCACACCCTTAATCCAGGTACTGAGCGTGTACTGGCACAGAGATTGCAAACTCTTGGGGGGATCACCTGCCATTCATGGGTTGGAGCATTGGGTCTGGGGCCTTGTATTTTCATTTTGCACAGGGTTCTCAAATTACGTAGCTGGACCTACCTGAGATTCCCAATAAAAGCCACCACGCTGAATTGTACAACAAAAGCATTAGCCATTGTTTCCAGAATTTTTTTTCAACATATAGATTTCCCTAGAGGGATGGAATCAGTTTGTTAGTTTTCCTAATTGTGATCAAAGTAGGCATCTTAGGGAATCCAGAACTGTCACATGTCTGTGGGTAAATTCATAATAACAAATCCTGAGTGGCAAAGGCACAATGGGTCAACCGGCAAGGTTGGTAGGCTCAGGCAGAATGCCTAGAGGACCCCAGATGATCTTGGCCAGGAAAGGAAAATGAGACAGTGAAGTGCCTGAGGCAGGCTGTGCCAGGGGAGGAAGCAAAGAGAGAAGAGGAAAGGAACAGTCAGAAAGGCAATTCTCCTTTATTTCATCATTTTGCTTGGGTTGGGCTTTCTTTTGAAGACTCTTAATCTTGAGGAAAATGGCTGCAGGAATCTGGGGTGTCTGTCAGTAGTTTTTATATGCTTGAATCCCAAAGTAGCAATATTTTGACACTTTGAATTTTGGCTGGTAATTTTGCATTTCTTATATGACCAGTAGTTGTAGCTATAGTGGTATTATAGTGTCTCCCATGAAAAAATGCACAGAGCGACTTATGGACACTTATAATTGTGTGAATATTCTGGTATTTTTCTTCCTCAATATCAAGAAGAAAAATAAGCAGGACTAGAAATCGAAACTAGAAATCGTGGTTGTTACACTACTAATCAAAACCACTATTTTACTTCCTTTCCCACAGCCATAATTTCAAAACATTATTGCTTTAAGCAAAGAAGTAAGCAAAAGAATTGCTGAATTTCTAAGATAAGAAATAGTTCATAAAGATACTCCATTTTATTAAGAAGTGACCAATTTAAACAAGGGAAAAGAAACAGCATATGTTACTAAGGTACACAGAGTGAACCAGCAGTTTCAATCAAGGAATCAACCAGCAAATGACCCATAGAACCTTGAATCCTTCTATTTTTGTTGCAATTCTTAATGAATGACTGAAAGGAACAAAGAAATCCAGTACATCCAGTCCTCTCTGTTTATTTCCAATGGAAACAGATGTGGTTTTTCTTATTGAATATCGCCTATGAAAAAGATTCTATGATCCTTCTCAGGAATTTCTTCTTCTTGGTCATCTTGACTTCAGCACTCCATCCTATACAATTATACACCCTCCTCCCCAAAATAATTTGAGGCAGTTGATTACTCTACTTCTCTCTGGTCTAGAATGCTATATCCCCAATGGTGGCTGGATCAATAATACAATGTTCATTAAACATGGACCATAAGACTCTCATTGCTATAAAACCATGTGATAATTATAGGAGATGCCTTGATACTGGATCTAACTCTACTTCATTGAATCATACATTAAAACTAAATTAACATGGGAGGATTCAGAGAGAGAAGGCAAGGGTGCATATTTTTCGATTCATGCAGCAGCAACTAGCCTCCCATTCTAAGAGGTTCCCAAGACCTACCTTTATTAACTAGAAGCTGCAGAGATCCAGACCACAGCTGAGCAACTATGTTACCTGAAGATAATTAATACATAGTTAGAATATAAAGGAGGTAGAATCTTAAGATCATTAAGTCATTCTCCAGCTATATGTTTGATGTCTTTCTATGTTATAGTACAATGTTGTTAATCCCTTAAGATCCCAGATTACTTTTGGTGATAAAGGTTTAATTTAATGATATCTGGCACCATGGGGGAACATGAGGTAATACCGGCCACACTTGCGCTGGACTTCAGAGGAACTAGAAAGGCAGTTGTGTTTCTCTTGAGTTAATACATGAGCCTCTCTTCAGTATATTCTCTGCACAGCAGGAGTTTATAGAACCCAAATATGATTGTTACCTCCCTTCCTCCCTGCTGAAAACATTTATAGTTAACAATCATTAAAATAATATATTTTAATATGTCCCTTAATTGTGAGCTTTTATAGAGTTTCACCTCTGAGGCTGAGTGAGCCTTGAGGCTTACTGCTCTGGGAATGGGAGAGTAGGTACCTGATTTCTTTGTCTGGATTATCTGAGTTCTTTAGCAGATCAAGAACCAAGTCTTCTCACCTGAGATCTCTGAGCCTCCCATAGCATGGAGAAGGTACCCTTTCTTCCTATGAGATTCAGGCCATGGAGCTTGCTGCACCTATGGTAGAGGAAGATACAATGTACAGCAGTGCTTCTCAACCCTCTCAGATTAATGTCCCCTTTTCATAAGTAATGTTTTGTAATGCCCCCTTTATTATCCTGAAATGAAACTTACAGCTAATAGAAATCATCTCACATAGAATTTCATAAAATCAATATAATAACCTAAGCCTATGATAAAGGAGAAGTAAAAAGAAAATAATTTATTATAAAACAAGTCTTTCAATGTGTTAATGCCTGGGTATGTCTAAACTAGAAGATATAATGAAGAAATCAGATGCTTGCATTTTATTATAATGAAAATGAATTAAAGAGAAGTAAGAAACTCTTCTGTACAAGAAATTCAAGAAAATGAAAGAGCAGAAGTACAATTGGAAATGAAAATATAAACTAAAATTAGTATATGTAATAACAGATCAAACTTACTTGTATATGATATGTGAAAAAAGGAAATAACCATAGGAAAAAGTCAGGCAGGACATTTCTCCAAAGAAGATATACAAATAGCCAATAAAAACATGAGAAGATGCTCAACATCATTAGCCATCAAGGAAATGCAAATCAAAACCACAGTGAGGTACCACTTCACACCAGCTAGGATAGCTATAATCAAAATGACAGAGAGTAGCAAGTTTTGGAAAGGATGTGGAGACATTGGAACCATCACACATTGCTAGTGGCAAAAAGTCTCCTAATTATTATTCATAAATTATTTTTTATTATCCAAGTAATTGTATTCTCTTAATGAATCAGATTTTATGCAAATTAGTTTGTCTATATAATCATAGCAAAGAACATTCTTGTATCTTCTGTATATTCATATTAACTCCATAAGTGTAAGCAATACTGTTTTTGGTAGAAATGTGGTTTCTCAATTAAATCATATAAGTTGAGTACTTCTGAATTGATAGACAATTTTTTTTTTCTGCTGAATGTTTAATGAAAGGAAATGTTTTTCTTTTTCTTTTTTCTTTTAGATTGGCATTTTTAATCAGGAAAGTAAATTAATGAAAACATATGCATGAAACAGACTTCATGCAACACTCCCATATGTATTTGAAGTCTTCTTTGGCTAGGCTGAATCTCTTACTTTGTACAAACTTTCCATGTAGGACATGATTTCAAATCTCTTTCCTTTCCTACTCACTTTCCCAGTGAATGTGCCTCCAGGTTTTTATGTCTTTTTTAAAGTGTGGGGCCCAGAGGGAACATGTAAGGTAGGTGTGATTTATGTGCAGCAGCTATGTTTCTGCCAATGTCGGTTATGAAGATAGCATGAGTGTCCCCAGACATTTTCTCCTGGAAATGTGACAATTCCTTTGCATCTGCAACAAACTTTCTTTCTCATGTATCAGAGCTAGAGCATTCTAGATTGGGGAAAGTGATTCTTTCCTAGATCTCTCTCTCTCACACAACACATATACACAAATACACCCCAAAAAAACTGCAGGCAGAATATGTATCTCCTTTCTTTTCATCTCCATGCTTAGGGAACAGATGAAGTTTAAGATAAAGCTGGTTAATGTTTTTGCTTTGCTTGTGAGATAATGAATATAAAGTATTGAGCCTGGTGCCTGGTACAGAGTTATGATTTGACAAATGTTAACTTTTCCTTTCTCCTCACCACATGTTTATATTTTTTCTTGGAATTTTCTCTCCCTCTTTTTACACAGAAACAGTGCAGAAGTAAACTAAAACATACCTTGTGTAGGCTCTTTTAATTCCCAGAAGTCATGAGTTCTTTGTTTTCTTTAAGTGAAACCCAAAGGGACAGTTAGATGAAATAAAAATCTAGATATGTTTCAAACATTTTAAAAATAAAATATAACACAAGTTCAACAATCTTAAGACATTCATTTTATTTATCTTGTTGACTTGTGCCTTATCTATTATCTTCATTTATTTGGCTGAGTTGTGTGTTGTGTGTTTAAGTTTTCTAAGTCTAGAAAGACAAGAATAAATCAATGTAGGATTTCAATTATATTTTTGCTCACCTTATTGTATTATGAGTCTCAATTTAATCAATGATCAAGAAAGGAGAACAGTGGGGAATTTTCGACTATCTTAAAGCAATTGTTCCTTTTTTTTAAGAAAAAAAATTTTCTGAGAAATGTAAAGCAACTCTGTTCCATAAATGAAACTGCCATTACTGACTGTGCTGGTCCATTATCTTTTCTAGCAGTAAGGTGATTAGAAACACACTAAACTTTGACTCACTTTTTTTCCCCCAAAGGCATTTAAAAATTAAAAAAAAAAAATTTGTGTGTGTTTGAAACTGGTTGAATCTCTTGCTGAATTAAAATTTGCAATTGGAAAAATTGTTTCTCACAGGGCTAGCATTTGTTAGTAATTCTGAAACACTTTATATTTTGTCTTAGTTTCCCAGCTGCTAAAACAGAGGCCATCCAATGGGTTGACTTAAACAACAGCAATATGTATTTGCTCATGAGTTTGAGACTGGGAGAAATTCCAAATTGAGGCATCAGCAAGGTGATGCTTTCTCTCCAAAGACTATGGCATTCTGGGGATGGCTGTCAGTGATCCTTGAGTCCTTGGCATTTCTGTCATATGGCAATGCACCTGGTGATGTCTTCTTTCTTTTCTGTGCTCTGTTGACTTCTGGCTTCCTCCTGTGGCTTTCTCTCTATATGCCTGAATTTCATGCTTCTTATAAAGGATGCCAGTAATCCAGATTAAAGCTCAAGACAAGACTAAAGGCCACACCTTAACTGAAGTAACATCTTCAAAAGATTACAATGGGTCCACACCCACCAGAATATGGACCAAGACCAAGAACAGGTCCAAACTGGGGTACACAATTCAACCCACTATAACAGGCATCTGTCAATATCGTCAAAAGAACTCTCTCAACTCCCAGGAATTCCAGCCCCACTACTCTCAGGTCAGGCCAGTACTATATTCCTCTGAACCCCACACTTCCAGCATTTTCTCTCCTGAGCAGCCCTTCTCTATGCCAGGGCCGGAGGGATGAGATAAGAACCCTGTCAATTCTTCCCTGGAAAAGGCATTTATTTTAGAAAAGAGAATGACACTAGACTTAGGCACTTCCCTGCACAGTACAAGAAGAAAGCGTCATTCTATGACATTGGAAACTGTGATATTAACTCCAGCATCTAGGTGTCACTGGATGATTTAGTATTACCTGGTGTAAACTAATCTATTGCTGTGGGTGTGATACCCTTTGATTGCATTAAATTCAGCTGATGTGTCTTTGATTAAATTACCTGTTAAGATTAAGGCTTTTTTGATTCAGAAAGGTGTGACACAGGTTGAGTCCCCGCCCCCTTGGTGGGTCTCATATAAACGGACACTCACACAGAAAAACAGATACAGGAAGACATACAAAGGAGAGAATTTTGTCATTTTTGATCCTGCCATGTGACAGAGAAGTAGAAGGCTCAAATAGCTTAAGACCCAGGGAGAGATGGACCATTTACCTGATAGCTTATGGCTGACCTTGGGAAGAGGCTCGAGACTGGTATAGGAAGCCCTGAGAGACAAACCCTATGCCAGCCCACAGCTGAGATTGGGAAGAAGCTGGCCCCATGGAGCCTCAAGAGGAAGAGGAAGCCCAGAGGGGAAGGCTGAAACCCAGCAGAGATCGCCTGTCATCTTGCTTCAACACGTGGCAGCTGATTTTGGTGAGAAAGTACCTCTTATGTTACCTTGAATTGTACTTTCCTTGGGCTTTGGGACTGTAAGCTTTTACCCCAAGTAAAAACCCTTTATAGAGGGAGGCAGGTGTGGCTCAATCGGTGGGGCTCCCGTTTGCCATATGGGAGGCCCCGGGTTTGCTTTCCGGGGCCTCCTTGTGAGGGCGGGCCGGCCGGCCCGTGCGGCGGCATGGTGGGCTGATGCAGTGGGACCTCCAGCAGGGGGTAGATAGGCAGACACAGAGAAGGCGCACAGCGGGTGGATGCGGCGAGCGCGGGCAGCAAGGGGGGAGATAAATAAATAAATAAATCTTTAAAAAAAAACAAAAAAAAAACCCTTTATAGAAGCCAACAGATTTCTGGTACCCTGCATCGGCACCCCTTCTGGCAGACTGATAAACCTGGCAACACAGATCTTGCCAAGAATATTGATGCTGTGGATCCTGTGGGGCTTTCTCCTAACTACTCTGTGTGAGTGGAGAGTAATTCCTTGATGTTCTTTTTCAAAATTCTAACCACCTTAACTTTTTCCTTACTTTACAATTTTCTCTAAAGAGTAATTTCCTTACTCTGACAATCACAACCCAGAAATTGCTTTATAAACAGCCTGCAGGTTGTCAATATTTGATTATTTGAAAGTAGAAGAAATACCCAGGAAACTTCCCAACTTAATGTAAAATATCTGATTCAAGAGATTTCTCAGATTCAAGACGTACAACTTTCATTAGAAAAAATTAGTAAGTTTGAATGGGAAAAATTAATGTCAATTTAAGATTAAAAGGGTGATCATCGTGACAGCATGGATGAACCTTGAAGACATCATGTTGAGTGAAATAAGCTAGAAATAAAAGGACAAATATTAATATGATCTCACTGATTTGAAACAATTAGAATAAGCAAACTCACAGTGTCAGAATCTAGAATATAGGTAACCAGGGGTTGGGGTGGGGATAGGGAATGGGAAGTTAAGGCTTAAAATGTACAGGGTTCCTATTTGGAAGGATGGAAATGTTTTGGTAATGGTTGGAGGTGATGGTAGCACAACATTGTGAACGCAGTTAACAGCATTGAAACATATATCTGAATATGTTTAAAAGGGGGGAATGTTAAGTTGAATATATGGTAACAATAAAATTTTTTTAAAAAATTCTGGAACTATATGACAAAAAAAGTGAACCCTAAGTTAAACCATGGACCTTAATTAATAGTATAATTATAAAAATGGGCTATCATCAATTGTAACAAATGATCCACACCAATGCAAGTTGTTGTTGGTGGGCTGGTATATGGGAATCCTGTATTTTATGCCTGATTGTTCTTTAAATTCACAATTTCTCTAATAAAGAAAAAAAAATTTAAGTGTGATCATTTTGTACATCAGGGTTCCATTTTAGAAATTATTTAATATCTCAGAAAAAATATAAGTGCAAATCCCAGTCACCAAATTAAAATATTAGTAGAGCATTTTGTTGGAGATTATGGTCTGGTACATAATGACCTATATGTTTGATTAAAAATCTTTGGATTTTTAATGTTTGACTCTGTTCATATAAGCCAAAAGTGAACATTGCTTCTTATGCTTTGTCTTTAGTGATGAGGCATCATCTCCCTTTCCCAGAGAAGTTAGAGTTGTAGGTTCAAGCACATAAAAGAGCTAACTTTATTCTGATTCACAGCCTTGAACTGCAGTCTTATTCTCAGTGTTTCACATAAACCTCCTTGTGAAAATAAGGAGAAGCAGTTGGGAAAATGAATGAAAAACTCAAAATGCCTTTTTGATGATATGGTATCAAATACAAAGCTCTCCAATCATTACCTATTCAAATTGAAGCACATAACATTTACAATTTATGATTTAGGATGAATTACCCTGCTAATACATAATGATAGATAATCTATTAGTTGTGTGGGTGTCTTTAATAAATAGATCTTGGTAACATTATTATATTTACTTGAAAAAATAGTACATTATTATTCATCATCTATTACTATCTCTTCCCTAATTTAAGTGCATTGAAAACTGATGCTGCACACACTGCACCCCCCCCCAATGCTGCTGTTGCTCACAGTCCCGTGGCATCAGTCATCTCTCTAGTGCCTGTTTTATGTGATTATCATGAAAATAATAAACTTTTTACACGAATCCTTTATTAGACTGGGAACTCAATAATTAGGCTAGAAACTCAAAGAGGGTAAGAACCACCTAACTTTATTCATGGATATATTCCTAGGACCTAACATATAGGCATTCAGTAAATTTTGTTGACTAAAGGGAAAAGACCTTGTCTTACGCATCTGTGTATTCTCAGAGTTTGGCCTGGTGTTTGGAATATAATAGATATGCAGTAAATGGATTTACCCATAATAAATTTTTTTTTGTTTTTTTGTGTATGTTTTTTTCACCCATAATAAATTAACCCCAATGTAATTATAAACTTTTCCACCCTAACTTCATATAAGATTATACCAGAAAATAGCTTCCAGTTACACAATTGATCATAAGTTTCTAAATATATTACAGATGCACATTTTCTCTCTTTTGCTTTGATACTGATAATTTCTAAAAGTTAAGTAGGATTATTAAGATCATTAGTTAACAGATTAGTTTCTATAATAAAAATCATTCTTATCTCCCCACAAATTATTTCCTAATAACAAAATGAAAAATTGTAACTATATAGTGGAGTACCTAGATAACCCTTTAAGCCAGTGATCAAGATTAATAAGAAACATTATTAATGTTAATAAGAAACATTATTGTTAATAAACATTATTGTTAATTGTGCAAGGAGCACAATGTAGACAACCTACACTCGAATGCTTACAAAATAGATGGATAGATAGATATATAGATAGAAGGGAGGGAGGGAGGGAGGAAGGAAGGAAGGAAAGGAAGGAAGGAAGGAAAGAAGGAAGGAAGGAAGGAAGGAAAGAAGGAAGGAAGGAAGGAAGGAAGGGCGGGCAAATGTGGCAAAATGTTAAAAGTTGGTAGATCTGTGTATTTGGGCAGGGATGTATGTTGGAGTTCTCTGTATGGTTTCTTTTCTTTTCCTTTTTTTGTCTGTATCGGTTTTGTATTTTTTTTTTTTTTACAACTGCCCTATAAGTATGAATGTATTTCTAAATAAAAAGTTTAAACAAAACAGATTAATATGGAACAGACATCAT